>CAKAOI010028469.1:0-15057 GCA_916701655.1 Sebastiscus albofasciatus
TATGTGTGTATGTGTATATATATATACACACACACATACATACATATACCCCTATCAGGAGCTATAGCCCCATAATTTATTATATCTTCAACTGTGCAATACTGACTAAACAGTGCAATAATTTAGTGCAATAATCCAGCTGTGCAATAATCTGATTTACACTGGCATTAATACTGCATTTATTTATACTGAACATTATTATTTTATTTTGTATTAACAATATTCTTGCATTTTTATAAATGCATGCATTTATATTATTTGCATATATCTTATTCTTCAGTATTATTATTTACACTGTCGTTATATATATTTCTTATTTATATTTTATTATGATGTCTCTATTTCTATATATCTATATTTATATTCTAGAACGGGAGCAAAATGTAACTCAGTTCCCCCCTGGGGATCAATAAAGTATTTCTGATTCTGATATTTATTTCTTTGCTGAAGAGAGGGAAGTTCGTCCCAAAGTGGCTGCTGTATTTCTACCCTCCAGCTTAAAGAAGGAGCTTCATTGAGCTGTGAGTGTGATTACAAACACAGTTCACTCCACCACGGAGAGAGAGGGTGGAGGGGCCGGATTGGAATTTGGCCGTAGTATCACACATGAGGAGGCATCATCACATTTGGGACCCTCTGCAGGCTGAACAGGCTTTTTGTTTCAGCACCAATAAAAGACATGTCACACAGCGAAGCCGAAGAGGAGGACAGACCCTTGTCCCTGTCAGCTGTTAAATAATACAAGCACGTCTACATGGTCAGGGTTGAGTTGTTTGTGCAGTTCTTACACTTTAAACCTTTAATAAAAATGTGTCCGGTGAGTTTAGTAAAGGGTAACGTTGCAGTGAGGGGATGAGGGGTTGAGATGAAGAGCTGCAGCTGACAGTACTTTTCTTCAGTGTTGTGCAGGAACGTGCTAAAAGAGCTCTCACGGATACTGTTCTGTGCGCTCTCATCACATGCACGTGCCTGGTTTTTATTTATAACACATTAATTTCAATGAAGCAGTCGTTGGCTCTTGACTCTCAGGCCACGCAAAATCTGTATGTTCCAGCTTGCCATAGTTTTTGAACCACTGTGACATCACTGAGCCTGCACACTGAGGAAGTCATTAACCCAACCTGTTACTGCTGTACAAACAGACAGCAATGCAGCCAATGTGAAGTTTAAAAGACTATCTTTTATTCTAAGTGGGAACCAGTTTACCTCTAGTTGCACATAACCAGCTTGCTGTACACTATACTAATTCCCATTTTCAGTTGTTCTGTCCTCCGTCGCTATGCAAGGACTCCTTCAGGCCTCTGGTTGCTTTCTCCGTGTCCCTTTCTATTGCCCCTTCTCTCCCATGATGCCTGCTGTGTGGTCTCAGCAGCGTCAGCTGGACCAGTCCGGCTCTTTCAGCATGTGAATGTGTGCTCAACATGGTTGCCAGGCACTGAGGGATCAGGCTTTTATTCACGGAGAGGAAAAAAACTACCAGCTAGAGAGGGAGGATTGGACAGAGTGGGAGAGCAGAGACACGAGGGAGGAGAACAGAGACACGAGGGAGAAGAGCAGAGACACGAGGGAGGAGAGTGGGCACAGATGTGAAGTATAAAAGTAAAATAGGAGTAGGGTAGAATGATATGCGATCAATCCCAATGTCCCCCCCCTAAGGCCTTAAAGGTCCCATATTGTAGAAAGTAAGATTTTCATGTCTTCTATATATTATAAAGCAGGTTTAAGTGCTTTATAAACACTGTGAAAGTATCGAAGCGCTCAATATACAGAGAAATACACACAGCCCGTATTCAGAAACAGTATGAGCAGATGATGCAGACAGTATGAGGAAAATAAAGGTTTGAAGGAACATTACAGCATGTAAACATGTTCTAGTAGAAACACAAATACAAGTATGAACGTGAAAATGAGCATGATGTGGGACCTTTAAACCCTGAACCCTCAGGGACTTGACTGACGTCACCTGGTAAATGGTTGACTGGGAGAGGCTGCAAGGGCTTGAATGAATATATATATATATATATATATATATATATAAAAATATAATAATAATATAATATGAATGGGTCAGCACTTTATGGCGACATATCACGTTACCTTGACGACGCCAATTGTGGATTTTTATTTGACTTTTTTTACTGCCTATTTGAACGTCTTCCAGGCCTTACCAGAGGAGAGGCAACTGTCAAAATATCTATTTACTTGTTTTTGTCAAACTTCATTAAGCAAAATGAAAACAACTGGCTGATGAATTTATTTTATTTATTTCTCTTTTTTAAAACAACATTGTCAAATAGAATTTTAAATTCCATTATTAATTTATGAATTCATTCTTGTTTTTTTACTTATTGACTGTTTTATGGTGTTTTTGTAGATCCCTTTTTAATTTGAACTATTTATTGATGGATTAATATTTAATTTAAAAATATTTGTATAATTCTTTTTTATTGCCTATTAAAATATCAAATAATGAATTACTTTGTAATTTAGTCCATTTATTCACAGATTAATAAATCAATTTGTAAACAAATTTATTAATGCCTATTTCTATTGTACAATTAGTTATTAATCAATTAAATGCTTTATTACCATTTCTGTGACTCTTGTGGTCCTCCATACTTAAATCCTTCATGTTAATGTGTCTTATGCCTGGCTGAACACCGATGTGCCGTCCTCCTTGTTTACCTTTTTTTTTAATGCTTCCCCTGGTAACTATGGTAACCATGAATTGTGGGTAATTTCCTCTGGCTGAAGGACGTGGCGATTTGACAGCGGGACAGCCCTACGGCCTCAGAGTCTGTCCGTCTGGGATTGGGCCATGGAGCACCAGCTGTTGGGGGTGAAACTGCTAACTGCTGATACTCCAAAATCTGGACCACTGAGTGCTCACTGAAAGTGGTACTAAGGAAATGAGTAAGGCCGTGCTCAGACCCAGTTCAGCCCTGTCTGAGGCCAGTCCAGCAACGAGGCCCAGGTACCAACACAAAGGGCTCCAGGGAACAAACGCAGGGTGGTCCTGCCACATAAAGTGGGGTCATCTGACCAATCCAATACACGCTGCAAGCACACACTGGCTTTAACATTTACCTGACATTAACCTACATTTTCCCCCTACCCAGTCAAATGATTTCTCTGGTCAGCCACCTGATATAAAATCACCATTAATCACCGGACAGACACAGAGCCTCAACAGCAGCCCTCTGTACTGATGGCTGTCTGTCAGCTGTAGAACACATACAAACACGTCATAACACTCCAGACATCATAAATGTTTACAACTTCACCTGCTACGATAAGCATCCAGGCGACACGGTGAAAAGACTCCGTTATCACTTTAAAGTGACAACGAGAGTTTTATCTTATCAAAGAGACAGATAAGAGATAAGAGGTCATCACAACTCTGTCAGGATGACTAAACAAGGACTGACTGAGGAACATAGAAGGACTGAGGCCTGTACTACCAAGCAGGATTTGGTGTTTTTTTTAATCTTTATATATTCAGGGGAGGTTCACTGAGAGCAATGCTCTCTTTTACAGGAACGCCATGATCACATTCACACAGTTACACATTCGCACCTGGACGTTGCCCAGTACAATCACAGTCTGACCTGTTAGCCACTGAGCAGCTCTACTGGAGCAGTTGGTCTTAAGGGCCTTGCTCAAGGGCACCTCAGTGGTGGTAATGAGGGAGAGGCAAGCGCTGCTTTTTCACTTTCCCCACCCAGATTTATCCTGCCGGTCCAGGGGATTGAACCGGCGACCTTCCGGTCTCAAGCTCGCTTCCGGTCTGCCCAGTTAGCGAGGTAACTTCAGGGTTAACCCTTCAGGGTTTTCTGTCCTACGAAGGTGGTTCACTTCTCACCTGGGTAGATCACCATGGTAACTGATGCTGAACAGCTAACCTGCTCCGGAGCAGGTTATGTTCCAGATAAGAGATCAACTCGTATAAAAGCACCTCCTACTGACCAATCAGAGCTCAGTGAGCAGATCGTATGGTAATATTACACAAATATTATGAAGAAGTTACAGTCATAATCAGACTAAAAACAACACAGTTTAAACTGACAGATGCAGGAAGCACAGCTGGATTTATGCTGTGGGTGATTACCGCTTTGAATCATATTTATATATTTATATTTATATTATACTATATATTATATTTATATATTTTATATTTATTATTATTTTATATATTTTTTTTACTTGGTCCGTTTCACACCGCCGGAGACGGGATGCAGCTGAAAGAAGGCTGAAATAGTCATACACCCCGCGTTTTTTTGTAAATGGACCTAATGAAGTGTAATCCATTCATCCATAACACATCTAAAAGCTATTTATATCTAGACAACTATATCTGATAATAAGTCTATAAGTCTGTTGATTTACGCATTCACACATCGGGCTTTTTTTCTTTCACCAGCTGTTCTTCCTGCATTTGGCAGCTTTGTTCATTTTAGTCTGGATTAAGTGTTTAACTTCTTCGTATTTGTCTAATATAGTTTACTCTTTGTAAAATGTGTCTCTCTGTCTGTCTGTCTGCTGACAGTAGACTTGTCCATGTCTGTGATTGGTCAGATGCTGCAAACCCCGCCCTATTTATGTGAACGCGCTCACAGCCAGACTGAGAAACCCTGGATTGATTTACTGAGTTGATAACCAGCTTCCTAGGACCGCTTAGCAGGATCTCGTTTGTTAGGGCTAGTGAAGCCACATAAGGAGGAGATACCCTGGGTATGTTGGACTCTCTTCATAGTACAGGCCTGAGGGTGGATGGATACGTACACTGAGTTTGAGGAACATGTCATCATTTCTTGATAAAAAGCAACGATATTGACATTATGTTTTTGTTTTATGTAACAGTTAAAATAATGAGATTCATTGTGCAGATGAGTCAGCTTCAGCTGACTCATCATAGGTGTATCTCACTTTGCTTCCAGTCTTTATGCTAAGCTAACCACATTTTCTTGTAAACACAAAATCCACTGTGTGTGTGTGTATATGTGTGTGTGTGCGTGTGTGCGTGCGTATGTTTGTTGAATGCTTGTCCTTTATCATAAAACACGTGCACGGACAACCTGTTTGAACATTGTGAAACCTGCATTGTTTGCGTATGTGTGTACTAGCTAGTAGTCTTCCTCTTCCCTGCCTTTGTTAGTGTGTTGCTGTGGTTACCATCGCTCTACCGCCACCTGTAGATCAGTTGAATATTCAATTCAATTCAATTTATTTTTATATAGCGTCAAATCATAACAGAAGTTAGTGAATAGTGAGCAATCACTGGCAGGAATGTGTATTATATCACCCGCGTGGACCAGCGTGTCATTCAAAGTGCTAGTAAAGGTCAAAAACTCTCCACCCTTCACACACAGACACAAAACTGATATTGATCTTCTCATCTTGATCCAAGATAAAAGTTAATATGTTGAATTTTAACCGATTAACGCTATCGATTAAAACAGTTAAAAGAAATGTTAATAATGAACTCAAAAGCTGAGCGGCTCAGAGGAGCGGCTCGTCTCTTTAAGGAGAAAAGCTGGTCCACCTTAACAGCCCACCTTAAGAGGCGGAGCTGGAGTTGTATTGTACAGGAAGTTGGCTCCGGTCTCTGTCTCTCTTGAGCGGAGCGGAGGAGTTGTAGTTTCGTAGCATTTATTCACCGACAAATAAACTGAACACACACTGCTACACTTACGTTAACAGCTAGAACGCCACCAACAACCTCACACTCACCACCAACACACACACACGGACACTCGTTAAAATCACGTCGCGCTGACAGACTGTACATGTGGCGGCGGCAAGCACGAAACCTTCGGCAATGCTAGAGCTGCTAACGTAGCACAAATACACACACTGTTTGTCGGCCAATCGCTATCATTAATCTGGGCAGACAGAGTATCGTTACTCCGGGCAGACACACAGCTGACAACCTGCTAAACTAAACTAAACTAAACTAAATGTGTGGTGGAGACTTTTACTGGGAAAGTGGCTGCATGTCCGCGACACTACCCGCAGCATCGTAGCTGCTAAGTTAACGTTCCCGGACGGTGAACTGGAGACTCAGTTGTCTGTTGTGCTCATACACCGTAGCTGGTACGAGGCACAAATCTTGTTGGTTAACGGTTAATAATCGGTTAATGAGGGTCGGTTATCGGTTAAGAACATTGTTCAAAATGAGCATCCCTAACTGTGGTGATACAATCAGAAAGGGACCATCGCGTGTCCTCTGCAGGTTGGACCATAGTTGGCCTCCTGCTTCTCTTACCAGTCCTCCTGCGGTATCATCTCTCACTAAACTGATCGGACTAATTTGTGTCAACAGGTTAACGTGAACATTCTTCAATAACACAGAGACTTAAATCTGATGTTAGATCAGGTCAGCCCAGTTTTCTACTTTACTACATCTGTAGGCTGCAGCTCTTTCTGTTGATACAAGATGGGGCGACTATGAATAGATGCGTGTGTAAAATGAATACTAAAACACTCCTGCAACACAGTCTACTTTTTTCTTATTTTCATTCCAAACTCCTGAAAAAAGCTCACTCAACTGCACGGTTGCTGTTTTTATTTGAAGTCCTGTAATATTATCAGGCGGCAGTGTATTACTTATTTCTACACATTTGACAGTTGAGATGCTGTGCTCTCGATCCCCTTATTTCCTGACATGTCCCTACGGTCATCTAATATAGGCATAACATGGAAAATATGAGAGGAGACCCTGACAGGTCCTGTCAATCCTGTGTTGTTGTGTGTTGGATTAACACGTGTTAGTTATTGTTATCCTCAACGACTGGAACCACCACACGGTAACGTTATGGTGTATTTTAAATTGAATTACCACCCAACCAGTCCAAACTGCAGTCCTTTATTCCAGCACAGAGACGCATGTCTGACCCTGAATAATCAGTCAAATCCAGCTTCATGAAGGGTCTCACCTGGTGTCCACCGCCGGTCGTCCTCTGTCACCATGTCCACACCATTGATGAGGTTTTCCCAGAATTCCTCCAGGTTGTTGGACTCGGGCAAACGGCCCGATATCCCTGCTATGACTATCTCATCCATGCTGAATCACTGTGAACAGAGAGACAGAGAGATGTCAACAATAAGAGTGGTACACATTTTATACACACTGCGATGGATGTGATCAATACAACATCAGCTGATCCAGTCAGGGACAAATCAAGTATTCAATTCAACTTGGCATTTTCTATACTGGAGACCAACACTACAGCCGCTCCTTTCTAGACACTATTTGGAATAATGTGTGCTATCAGAGTACATCAGTGGAACAATAATCACCAGCATGCTGGAAATCATCCAAAATGACCTCATTTGAATTTCTGACATCCCTTAAGTTCCGGGGCCCGTCACTAACATGCCGGCTACGATGTAGAGGAGATGGTCTCCCCTCCTTCACAAATCATTGAAAAAAATAAAAAATAAAAAATAAATAAATAAATATATAATAAAAATATAAATAATAATATAAAATATAATAATAATATAAAATATAAATAATATTTAATAATAATCACAATTTGTATCTGTTCTAAATGTACCTTAAAGGGAGATTAGTCAAGTATTTAATCCTCTTATCAAAATGGGAGTGGGCAAATATGCTGCTTTATGCAAATGTATGTATATATTTATTATTGTAAATCAATTAACAACACAAAACAATGACAGATATTGTCCAGAAACCCTCACAGGTACTGCATTTAGCATAAAACAATATGCTCCAATCATAACATGTCAAACTGCAGCCCAACAGGCAACAACAGCTGTCAGTGTGTCAGTGTGCTGACTTGACTATGACTTGCCCCAAACTGCATGTGATTATCATAAAGTGGGCATGTGTGTAAAGGGGAGACTCGTTTGTACCCAGAGAACACAGATTCACACATCTGGAGGTCAGAGGTCAAGGGACCCCTTTGAAAATAGCGCATTATTTTGTTTCCTTCGCAACAAGCTAGTATGACCTGGTTGGTACCGATGGATTCCTGGGTTTTCTAGTTTCATATGATACCAGAATCTTCACTCGCTATAACCTAAAAATCTCAAGTTGCGTTAATGTGTTAGAACTTAGTGGCGTGTTATTATAGCGTTAACTTTGACAGCCCTAATATTTATATACAAGGGTTTTTTTTTTTTTTAAATCTACACCCTTATTGTTCCAGTCTTCCCAGTGAGCTGATACTGAGGACAGTCACATAGCATCAGTGCAACACTCACTGGTATACTGTACAAAAAGAAATATGTGGAATAGCCAAATGCTTGGAAATTCTTTATCACAGCAAAACATGAAATATGAAATGCCCCTGAGGCATTAATTCACTCTGAACGTGTTTCAGTATTGAAGCACATGTAATGATGTTGGCGTTGACTGGCAGGTTTGGGAATGAGGAGTCCCTCTGAGCATGCATGAAAGAGCACTTATAGCAGACAATGTAGTCTGCTGATAGTCTGCTCTGTGTACATGAGTGAGCATATTTATGTTGTACTGTGTGTGTGTGTGTGTGTGTGTGTGTGTGTGTGTGTGTCTTTGTTCCTTGTTTCTAGGCCAGGCCTTTTCGTGTCAGCAGACCCATCGACCAATGGGCTAGCAGCTTGGGAGACAGCCACTCTAAGTGAGAGCATGCCCCCATCCCCCCTCAGTGTAGAGCAGCTGTCCTGCCTCTGTCCTCAGACCCCAGCTCCCTGGTGCTGACGGTCCCCTAACATATCCTCTTGTCCCATGTAGACAGAGAAATGAATGTCTTCAATCTTTATGATGACGTTATAATGTCAATCCATACAAACTGGTGCAAGGCAAATAAAAGGCTCAAATTCATTTCAACTGTTGGAGACATTCTATTGTCGGAGGAAGTGAAGCTGCACTGACTCTGACTGACTGCTGTCAGATTACAGTGAGCTCCGGTTGCTGGTTCAAAGTCAGCACATCAGACTGATGACAATTTTTTTTAATTGAAGTTAATATTTAAATAAAAATACAATCATTTATTTCCTAATGTGTTGTGTTTTTATTCAAATAACCACTATAGAAGACAATAGCAACGCACAGTACAGTACTGTGTACACTACCCTCCCTCCCCCCAAAAATAGGACGCCCCCAGAAGCTATGTGGAATTTGAACACTGTAATTTACCATACATATAATGATTTTTATGTAAAATATATCGAACATTGAATGACATCAGATCAAGAATGTTATTCCTTCATTTAGCACTGAGATTTCAGAAGTAGCAGACAAAAGAAATCCTTACGGACCACAGTCCGTAAGGATAGTAAAGAGAGGGCACTCTCTTTACTAATCGTAGCTGTCCACTGACAGGGGGGTGGGGGGGCTGATTTAATGTTGCCACAGCATACTATGAAGGGAGGGAAGGGACAGGTATGTGGTCTTTCCGCCGTCTCCCAATCCTCTGTCCCATCAACAACTCCATTTGACTGCATATGAGCAAATGACCGATTAACTGATGAACTTGTTTAACTGAGGAGGAGGAGCTGCGTCCTGTGTGTGTAACAGAGTGTGCACGTGTTGTCAAACTGCCTGTAGACTCATCTTACTATCTGAATAATGAGCCCTTTTAAATAGCAGGAAAATACTGCACCAGACTTTAGACCAGGTTTTTGTTGGTCAATGTCCCAATCGCTTTCTGCTGCCTCAAGACAGCAATGCTCCAACAATGCTTCTGACCACACCTCATTTAAGACCAACACGCCCAGATGGGGACAAGCAGGGTCTGAAATTAGCACCTGCCAAATGCATGTAAATTGATGGCAGTGGCGGGTGAAATCATGAGGACATCCGCCACTTTGGCAGACAGGGAAAACCAACTACGGAACAGAGGACCGTAGTTGTCCGCTTTCTTGGCATCTCATGCCTCCATGACTATCCATTCCTCTTATTGATGCTTTCCATCAGTTACGCTGCACAATGACACATACGCACGCTGTGTCATGTTTCAGTTTGTTTTGGAGCCACGGCAGAGAGAAAGAAAAGCGCTCAACAGCATGGCGCTACTAAACCTGAGGGGACGCACCCAATTTATACCTGATAATGAGACACTGAACAACACATCTGTGTTGAAATCAACAGGATGAGAGTTGATAATGTTAGCAGCAGGTGGGCAGCACAGTCCTGTAAATAAAGGAGCTGCTAACGTTAACGGAGGTGCCATTCAGTTATTATTATGAGACGTTCAAAGTCTGCTCAGGAAAAAGGACTATTGGGTGAAGGTTAATTACAACGTTATGATGTGTTCAAATGTAATCTCGTAAAATGTAGTTTTTGGTGAGAAACTTGAATGAATCCAGTTGTTTGTAGGAGATGTTTTCACATCAATATAAACTAGATATTAAAGAGAGAATTATGACCTGTTTAACTTCATAACAACTTACCAAGATTTTTTTTAATCAAAGCAAATATTTAAATATTCATAATCATTTGATTTGTGTGTTTTTATGCAAATAACCACTATAGATAACAATAACAAAGTACAGTACTGTGTACAGTAACCTCCCTCCACGGTCTAATTCAAACACCTTCATTTACCATGTATATAATGTTTTTTATGTAAATACTGTATGTCAAACATTGAATGACTTCAGATCTAAAATGTTATTCCTTCATTTAGTGCAGAGATTTCAAAAGTGGCAGACAAAATGTCTGAGTGGCAGATAAAAAAAAAATACTTGCCTGCTGCCACAGTGGCAGGAAGAGAAAAAAGTTAATTTCAGACCCTGGGCCCAGTACATTTGCTACTTACACAACGTGGATGCAAAAATGACAACTGCGTCGGTCTGAAACTAGCAATGACTGTTGTGCTGCGTGCCGCTTTGCGCCGGGTTTAAGATAGGGTCCTAAGTGTCTGACAGAGTGAGAGGCTCCCTGTGATAATTTCATCATCTGCCCTTGTCCACAATGGCCTGCAGACTGTACGCACCGACAGCACATGTTAACAAATACTGTATGCAGCTCTGCAGTATTTACAGCTATATTCATGTCAGCTGTCCACATCTGTTTGGGAGTACATCAGGGCCTTTAGTAATTTTAGTATTAAACCAGCTCTGACTGGGGGATCCCGAGGCGTTCCCAGGCCAGAGTGGAGATATAATCTCTCCACCTAGTCCTGGGTCTTCCCCATGGTCTCCTCCCAGCTGGTCGTGCCTGGAACACCTCCCTAGTAGGTAGATGTCGCAAGAGAGGTTTCCAACCATTATATGTAGGTTTCTAATAAAGCTGTGCCACTGCAACTGTAGTTTAAAAAAACAAAGAAAAGAAAAAACAACATTGTCAAGAAATGACTGAAATAAATATTATTATTATAATATTATTAAATTTGAGGGAGGGGGGCTTAGATCACAGGTTAAAGGTGATCAAGCTAAATGACTGAACTGATTTATTCAGTTGCGTTTAGACACTTTAGACAGTTGGCTGGCTATGCTGAACGTATTTCTTAATATTATATTAATACAGTTTCTTAATCATTTTTCCATAATCACACAGGGGATTAGAGAAGATTTACCTCGCTGTCCACCACTGTTATTTCCTTGCCATCGTTGACCTGGTAATGTGGTACAAGTAAAGCATGCTACTTGATCTGTTCTGTTGTTGGCTGCTAGAACCAACAGACTTCCATCATCTGAGGATGTGAAGACCCAGTGGACTGACTTCATTGTTGACTTAAATGTCCCCACAACAACTTGAAAACTCTCTCTCAATGAGGGCCAGCACACAGCGGGATTCAATCCAAAACCGGAGCTCAAAGATGGATCCATACCGACTGTCTGTGACCCAATAAGCTGCATGTACATTTTTCATTTTTATGTTGTTTTACTATTTATATTGCAGGTTAGCCTGTTGAACTTAGCGTTAGCATGTTGGCTAATGTGGCTAGCTTGGATTGTAGGCAGGCACACTGGCTGGATCAGTGTTGGAGTATGTAATACTGAGAGAGACTGTGGGAACGTAAAGCCTCATTTGAAGCAGTGAAATAGTGACAGCAGCAGGCTGGATGTGGCTACCGGTTGTTTCTTGTTGCTTTTTGTAGAACTTTATACTGTGAGGCAGCTCAGCTGGCTTCGTTGTTACATGAAGGCCTCTTCTGTCTATTATTATCTATACTATACATCACTTTCAAAATCATTTTATCGTAGAAAAAACACCATTTTATAATGTGGACGGCCAGCATTTACTGAGGACGGTGATGAACAAAGTGAAGTTAGAGCCCTGATTTGCATGCATCATGTTTCTCCCCTCATTTATTCAGCTTTTTGTATTTCAGTTCCATTCAGCTCCGTCTACATTTGTGTGTGTCACTGGTGCATCAGAGGGGGACGACAAAAGGTCAAGTACAATAAAATCAGAGGAGCGTGAGAGAATGGACACAGCCAAAGTAACCCATAATGCACTCTGTAAACAAGAAAACATAGACAAGGAGGTGAGTTTCAGACAGTGCAGGATAATGGTAGTGTGAGGGATGTAATGGTAGTATGAGGGATGTAATGACAGTATGAGGGATGTAATGGTAGTATGAGGGATGTAATGACAGTATGAGGGATGTAATGGTAGTATGAGGGATGTAATGACAGTATGAGGGATGTAATGGTAGTATGAGGGATGTAATGACAGTATGAGGGATGTAATGGTAGTATGAGGGATGTAATGACAGTATGAGGGATGTAATGGTAGTATGAGGGATGTAATGACAGTATGAGGGATGTAATGACAGTATGAGGGATGTAATGACAGTATGAGGGATATAATGGTAGTATGAGGGATGTAATGGTAGTATGAGGGATGTAATAGTAGTAGGTAGAAGCAGGATGGTCACAGTAAGACAGGCTGTCCTGGCCTCTCTGTGGCTCAGTAGCTGAAGGGATTTGGACTCTAGGATACACTGGCTGGGGATTAGACCTAATGTAGCACCTTCAGTACAATAGCTATCCTTACCTGACCCAGATCACAACACAGATAACACCATGAACATGACTGAAGGCATAAGGAGACTATCTGCTAGCGGATTATCAACACGCACACTGTACAGTTACTCAGCACTCTATAAACTGTGGCTGCCACCCCATTGCAGCCTCATACTGCTGGCAATCATTCCAATTTATACTCAACAAGGATGAATGGAGGGATGTCAGATGAGGACACTTTACCACCGGTTAATAAAATGTTGACAACACCGTTGTTACCGATTACACCGGATATTTTACAAGAAAAGATGACGCTCAATTTCTGTTGAGCACTTACTTTGATCTGTAACGTTGGATAACTGTGCGTCTGTCGTCTCCGGTTGGGCTTTCGCTGCGTACACCGGCTGTGACCACTCGGTCCTCTGCACGGAGATTACCTCATTAACGTTATGGTTCCCGTAATGCATTGGGTTTAAATCCAAAACATTACCAAACAAGACGCTTTTGTTTTTCACTTTCACTTTCACAACGCTGATACGTGAAAATTAACAAAATAGGTGAAAGTTTCATTTCCATAAAATAGCAAAACAGCAATGTGGGCGGTGGGCAAGTACTGTAATCGGTGTATGACCGAACACCGTGTAGCCACTAACACTGACTACCGCGGCAGGCCTAGATCAGTGTCTGCATTGTCTTCTACAGGTATCCCTTATTGTATTCCTATCAGCCCTAACATTCTGGTTTTTAGACTGCTTAGCTCATCCAGCAGCACTCCACAACAAGACCCGACTTGTCACACAGCCTGGTGGAAAGAGCCTGAAGGTGGAAACAAAATGGAGACATACTGTATATACAGTATATATACTGGATGTGTGTGTGTAATTTATTTTTATTTTTATTATTATTATTATTATTATTATTATCAAACAGACATTTAATTTAGTGATTTGAGAAATTTGGATTTAAGCAGATTATCATTCATCAACTTTTCTTAGTAAACATTTCTTAGTATGATGTTTTGTTGTTTAGTTGGTGACCAGATATTTTCTATTAGTTACACTATGACAATGCAGTTGGAACTAAAGATGGTGGACTGTTTGTTTTCATTACCAGCCCCTTAGCTACCACCACACCCACACACAGCAAATTCCTCGACCACATGTAAAAGAATTTATTCTTGTCTTTAAGTCGTCATGCTTGTTTTTCTTGTTGGTTTCACTCAGCCTTGTTGTAGCCAGAGACGCTCTGGTACCAGAAGGTCAGTCTCTACACACGTTCTAATCAGTGGCCTTCAGTTGGTCTGTTGTCACCCAGCTACAGTAACACACAATCAGTCAAATCCACCTTCAAATCAGAGGAAGGCAACACTAAGTTCACAACCTACAACTACAGCAAGGCCCTGTTGGGTCCAGGATGGACCTAGCTACCTGTAGACTAGTAATCATGTTTATCTCCACTACCTCAGTGACCTAGCTACCTGTAGACTAGTAATCATGGTTTATCGTCACTACCTCAGTGACCTAGCTACCCGTAGACTAGTAATCATGGTTTATCGTCACTACCTCAGTGACCTAGCTACCCGTAGACTAGTAATCATGGTTTATCTCCACTACCTCAGTGACCTAGCTACCCGTAGACTAGTAATCATGGTTTATCACCACTACCTCAGTGACCTAGCTACCTGTAGACTAGTAATCATGGTTTATCACCACTACCTCAGTGACCTAGCTACCCGTAGACTAGTAATCATGGTTTATCTCCACTACCTCAGTGACCTAGCTACCCGTAGACTAGTAATCATGGTTTATCGCCACTACCTCAGTGACCTAGCTACCTGTAGACTAGTAATCATGGTTTATCGTCACTACCTCAGTGACCTAGCTACCTGTCGACTAGTAATCATGGTTTGTGTCACTACCTCAGTGACCTAGCTACCCGTAGACTAGTAATTATGGTTTATCTCCACTACCTCAGTGACCTAGCTACCCGTAGACTAGTAATCATGGTTTATCTCCACTACCTCAGTGACCTAGCTACCCGTAGACTAGTAATCATGGTTTATCACCACTACCTCAGTGACCTAGCTACCCGTAGACTAGTAATCATGGTTTATCACCACTACCTCAGTGACCT
>CAKAOI010028471.1:0-28868 GCA_916701655.1 Sebastiscus albofasciatus
ATCGGTTTGGCGTGAAGAGGAGGTCGTGTTGCTCTGGCTCTATCTGTTTGGCGTGGAGAGGAGGTCGTGTTGCTCTGGCTCTATCGGTTTGGCGTGGAGAGGAGGTCGTGTTGCTCTGGCTCTATCCAAAATATATTCATACATATACATGAAGTGATCAAGTTGCCACCTCTCTCTCTCATATTGTGGTAGGTAGGGGGGAAGGTTGCTTCTTCGGGGCTTGTTTCTATAGACCTGGTTGCTTGTTTCTCTCGCGAGATCTGGCAACACTGCTTCACTGCTGTTCAGGAGGCAGTTTGCAGTTCAGTTTGAGGTATTTAGCGGTCCGTGGTTTTGACTGCTTCACAGCAGGAGAGACATGGGTTCAAACCCCACTGGGGACTCTCTCTGTAGGTTTGTGTGTTCTTCCCATGCTCATGTGGATTCCCTGAGGGTGCTCCAGTTTCCTCCCACATCAAAAGACACGCGTGTTAAAGATATGCTTCTGATAATATACCTCACTAAGGTGCTGGTCTCACATCAGGACAACCTGGTGTAAATACAGCAGGTGTAAAAGAGGCCAGTTTTCTAATAGAGGACTTATTATGTTGATTTTCAGGTGCATATTTGTATTTTGGGCTTCTACTTAAACATGTTTGCCTGCTTTAATGTTCAAAAATGCTTTATTTTTATTATACCGGCTGTGCTGCAGCACCTCTTTTCACCCTGAAACACTGTGTTTGAGCTCCTTTCGTTAGCTTTTAAAGATCATTTTTGTTTATTACTTAAACAAAAATGACAGATCGAGCTGACCGTGATAGACTTGGTGAAATCAGAGGACGTATACACAAAGTGACTACGTTTGGTTTTCAAAATAAGGTGTTAACAAGTGTAGGCTACATACAAAATACATATATGAAAATAAGAATACAAGGATTGTATTCACAAGCAGTATAAACCTGTGACCCTTGTAAATTAAAAAGAAAATACCACAAAATTGTGAGGGAAATGTCTTTATTCTTTGATTTTTGGTTGATGAAGCCATGGATGTATACATCCATGCTGTCAGCTCGATCTGGGCTGTTTAAAATGCATTTACCAATAACAAAGCGTGTTTTCTTGAATTAATGAATTTCTTGAGATAACAGTATTAAAAAAAAATGTTTGACTCGTGTCCATTTAAGGCTTCCATACTATACTATATACTACACAATAATGTATGGAAACTTATTGAATAAAAATTATAATTTTTTATAATGTATTTTCATCTTATAATATTTTGCCAACTTACAAAGTACAGCTGCCATCTTATGCCAAACACGCCCGTAGCTGCTGCTGCTTTCTATTTGAAAAATAAAACTGTGAACAGCGGCGGCATTGGCACAGTTTGTAAGGCAGAGACAGATTCCCCCGGAGAAGGTCAGTGGCTACACTGTCCACCATCAGGGGGTCTTTTTGTTCTCTGATAGCTCCCATGTTCTCGCCGTTAATCGCTTAATTAACTGCACTTTCTTCAATTCAATTAAAGGGAGCGTAATGGTGTACAAAGCGTGGAACAGCGTTGACCCTCGAGGCGATCCACAGTCCCTCGACAATTATCCGGCCTTCTGCAAGAAGAGCTGTCGGAGGGGGCAAAGGATTATTATGTGAGCTCTTTATGGAGCAGCTCACTCTGTAGGGCTGCACGGAAACAATGTTCATGTGAATTGAGTTACTATAGATTGTTGTGATTGAATCAATCGAGTGCTTTCACCGCTTCATGAATAATTCACATTTGACTGACTTGAGCTGAATAAATTATGTGCCAAACTGACATCCGTTTTTATTTTTACACCATGTTCCCTGACTGACAGGTGGAGAAGTCTCTGAGAGGCGTCATTATTTCTGTAACTGCTGTACTGTGAAACTTACTGTTGCAATTTTTATGTGAAACAATCTGATCTGTAACCCGGGAAGTTGAGCAAGTCATACGATATTCATGGAAGAGTGCTCAATAGCTAAATCGGATCATTTGCGGTAAACCTTTCTGTTAGCCTTTATATTTGGTATTTAAATGCAAGCCAACTAATCTTGAACCCAGTGGGCAACCTCCGGGTCTGAAAAGTGAAGCCAATGCTGAAGTGCCTTAAACTTGCATTCTCTCTAATAGCCAGCAGGGGGCGACTCATCTGGTTGCAAAAAGAAGTCTGATTGTGTTGAAGTCTATTTAAAAATGAGCCTACTTCTCACTTGATTTATTACCTCAGTAAACATTGTAAACATGAGTTTGTAGTCTCAATCGCTAGTTTCCAGTCTTCTTCAATACAGCATGATGTTCATTTAGTAAATGATGGTCCCATTTAGAGTCAAATTGCACCTGTTGCTTCGCCTCACGTTGGTTTTGTCTTTGCTAAAAAGTTGCACTCAAACATACCGCAAAGACTTCAGCCAACGGCCAACAGCCAACTACCACGTACATTCTTATTCAGCGTTTGGTTGTACTTAGCTCCACCCTCTCATGTCACTTCTGGTTGCAAAAAACCAAGATGGCGACGGCCAAAATGCCGGACTCAAGGCTTCAAAACGGCAGTCCACAAACCAACGGGTGACGTCACGGTGACTGCGTCAACTTCTTATATACTTATGCTTAAACCCCATGTGAACACTGAGTGTAAAATGAGAAATTACAATACCAATGTTATCGCACATTGTTTACATGCAGCCTAATCTAAAAGGAAATTTGCTGTATAATTGCATGTAGTGCCTTGATCATTAAAGTGGAGACAGATGACAGGATGCTGCGACTGTACAGTCTGATGAGGACAAGGTCAAGAGGATACGGCATATTTTTGCGCTCCCCTCTTATGCGCCCCCCCCATCTGTCCGACTTTTTTTCGGCACTCATCATTAAACTGCATATGCAGCAAAGTTCCCCACTCATAATGCACCTCTTCTGGAGTTAATGAATGGCCTAATTAGGTGAACTCATTAGCAACGAACTGTAATTCTCTCATTGCATCTACTCATTAGCCGACAATATTCATAATTAGTGGCATTAGGACGATTATTGCGAGGCAGGTTGGCCAGCGTCGAGTCTCATTCAACGCTGTAGGCATCCAGCTGTGCGCGCTGTGAGGTCTCACATTGACTTCATAAATCACACCTGATGGGAGGCTTTTAGAAAATATGAGAATACGGGAAGAGAAAGGTGTGTTGTTCCCACCACCAAGGTCAGCAAAGGTCACATAACTTACCATGGAAAAGATAACATCAATAAAGATGCACAACAGTAAAGGCGAGCATCCCGGGTGTCTTAATGTACGCTGAACAACATGAAGTTCTCCAGGGAGCTGGAATCACCGTCATTAGCAAGCAAGCAATTGTTCAGATGTCAACACTGCTCACCTCTGCAGCGCTTTTCCGTAACGGCTTTCAATTCCTCAAGAAAAACACAATGTCCATATCCACAGTCCTTTTTTAATTTGAGGCATTATTCATTCTGCTTATTATCTTGTATTACAAACCTATTTCAGGCACGTGCAGGGGGAAAGAATGCACAACAATGAGGACGAGATTATTTATTTAAATCACCATTAATCATGCACAGCTGATAATATGTGGCCGCATGGTAATTCATCACAAATCTGAGCCGGTGCCGAAACACCCTTTCAGATGTTTATTGTGCTGAACGTCGCTTCACTAATTGTAATTATTAGACTCTGCTCCAGTCAGGAACGGTGTGCATGAAAAACCGCGACGAGTGTGTTAATTACCACGCCGGACCCGCCTGACAGCCGCTCGCCACGGCACACGTTTTGATTTATGACAGCGGCGAAGAGAAGACACAAAACTGTTTTCCTTCTGTTC
Organism: Sebastiscus albofasciatus; assembly: GCA_916701655.1. Classification (NCBI taxonomy): domain Eukaryota; kingdom Metazoa; phylum Chordata; class Actinopteri; order Perciformes; family Sebastidae; genus Sebastiscus; species Sebastiscus albofasciatus. The sequence continues at coordinate 3,826 of CAKAOI010028471.1, forward strand.
TCCATCATCTTGAAAGGGAAGAGAAGGTGAGTTGGATGGTTCATCGCTTGATTAATTCCTCCTGCATTTCTTAGAATATAAAACTGAAATAGGATATGCTCCAGCAAGTGTGTTTTCTAATGAAGAAGCTGCTTAACAAAGCTGGAAAAACATATTTTGGAATGTAGATAGATATCCTTTTTAAATTGGGGGATGATGTGCCTTTTTCACAACACATTTCAGTAATTGAACTAAAATACATTTGTATCTTCGTTCTCTTTCTGTGTTTATAGAGACGCAAAAATGCAGTATAACCATTATTAGGAAAGAGCTAATGCTAGGCTAACATGTAAAGGAATGAACTACAGAGTTATATTTGAATTGCAGAATTGATTCAACATTAGTTTAAGCTTCTTCAGCTTGAGCCATTGGCGATTTCAGGCTTTTTTTAGGTTAGACTTGATTTTCAAAGGGGTCCCTTGACCTCTGACCTCAAGATATGTGAATGAAAATGGGTTCTATGGGTACCCACGAGTCTCCCGTTTACAGACATGCCCACATTATGATAATCACATGCAGTTTTGGGCAACAACCATGCAATTTTATGCATGCAGAAGAAGAAGTAAGAAGTGAATTTCATGATGGCGCAGATTAAAAATGAAATTGAAATGTTAGCAAATAAAATTGCTGAATGTTCTGACAACATTGGGTCGAATTACCATAGATATAGGTTATGCATTAAATGAGAAGTTTAACTACAGGAGATTAAACATTTGAAAGCAAAACAGAATGACTGAGAGCCTTACTGCATTGTATTCCATTCATATTTGGCTTGAGCTAATGCTACGTTAGCTAATTTATACGTTTGCCGACCGCCGTGTTTCTAAAAGTAACCCAGAACAGACAAACCAAACACTGGCTCTAGATAGGACCATTCGCATTTTCGCGTCAGTAGTTCTCCTACACGCTTGGCACACGGGAGAAGTTTCAGTTGGTTGCAATCTGCAACCACACCACTAGATGCTGCCAAAGCACCTTTAAAACCCTTCGCCAAAATTCACATGAATTCACAGCTTTAAAGGACATTTTTTTTCACAAAATAAAACATTAAATGTCTTAACCATTAAGGTATTTTAACTAAGACCCTCATTTCAATGTATACAAGTTTTATTTTAAGGTAAACAATGCCTCCTCCGTTGAGAAAGGTTGGCGAGAATAACAAGAATAGCGAATGCCAGGTAGGTTCACTTGCTCCTCCGCTCTCCTCTGCCATCGTCTCTTTCCGTTGAGCAGACAGGCTTACCGTTCACTGGAGGTTTTTTTTTAGTTGAGAGCATCTGAAAGGTGCAGCACTCCTCTCTCCTGTCGCAGCCTTGGTCTTAATCAGTGTGCCCCCCCCCTACACCCCGTGGCTCCACTGAGAAACCAAGGCAGGCGATGATTGGATGCTATCATTTTTAGGGTCCTGCGGTGTTCTCTGAGAGACCTCAGGCACGGATGGCTGGGAGGCAATGGCGGGACATAAGCCGGCGTTGACAGGAAGCTAAATCTAAACCAAGTTCAGTTGTTTTAAAGGAACTCTTATTCACAAAACAGCGTTTCCTGAGAGCAGTGGGATGAAATGACGGCTGTTTGAAATGCCACTGGAGTCCCTAATAAGAAACCAGTCTCCGCATTGTGTCTCAGGCTGATTTTTAGAAGTCCCCAGCTGCCCCCACAGGCCATGAAATGAAAATGTGGACTCAACCAGTCAAAGCCTGTCCTCTTTATTCCTAGTTATTTCTCTCTTCATTGACTCTGTGCAGCTTTCATAGCCAGAAGTGCCTCCTTTTTTTTTTTTTTTTGGATGGAGTTATTCATAAGACCAGGACCCCTTCGATTATTCTTCAAGAAAACGCAAGCATGGCCGTTAATCCGGCCCCGGACCAAGATTAACTCCGCTGCCGCCTCTAACTCTCCCTTTTGTTTGTTTGTCTATTTCACACATGCCCCCTTTGCTTATCTCCAGGAATGGTAAATGCCATTTGTTTTGTTCAAAGTAATTCAGGGTGTACTGGAGTGTGATTGTGTGGCTGAGAAGGGCTGCCAGGGCACAGATAAGCATGGCAGTAGTGCGTCCTCTCAGCGAAGGCTGCAGTCCAAGACCCTTATAGAGCCCTATATCATGTATATGGTGAAGGATAGGCCTGTCATATAAATACATCAGCCACATGGAGGTTAGATATTGGACATCTGCGTCCTTCCCTCAAGGGTGTTTCTTTAGCCTGCATACAGTTGCATAAACTCAATACACGATGATGAATTTGACTATTTCTTCTTTGTTTTGAAGAAAGACGGTGATGTTTCATCATTCATTTTAAAGTTATTCTAAAAACAATAATTTCAGAGAGCCTTGGTGTTGGATTTGAGTACAAATCAGATTTTTAATGTTTTTTTAATGTGAAAATGAACCATGATACTGGATTTTTTTGAGGCTGGTTAAGGGTTAGACTTGTGTTTTTCCTTGATATGTTGGCTGGAATATATTATAGGGTGAAGTTATACACGTCATAGTATTAATTTCAGTGTTATTGTTGTCATGATTATTATTACAGCTTTTTATTTATTGTTATTGGGGTTTTTAGTTTTTATTTTATTATTCAAAATTATTATTATTACCTCTTTTTATGTACTTATTTATTTTTGAAGAGTGCTCATCTTTTGTATATTTGATGTTCAAACAAACAGAAGACTTCCAACCAGGAGACTGGTGTTCGTGTCTAATGTGAAACTGAAAGTAACGACTTATTTTGTCACGTCAGTCGTCACGTGACTTGTTGGTATCGTCAGTCCGTGCGTTGGTCTGTCTCCGAGGGGCACTGACCGAGTAGCGGTGCTTTACAAGTTGAGTGTGAGAATGTGTTGGTGAGGAATAAACGACACGAAAATGCTAAATACTCGCCTGCGATTATTATATGTCTAGGGCTTTTATTGTGAAAGGTAAGAACGGAAGGAGTGGATCCTGGTCTGCGCTGCCTTTGTCAAGGTTGAAAGGAGGAATAAAGTTTTCCATCCTGGTTCGGACTATAGGAAGCCTCCAAGTTGTAGTTTCATAAATATAGATGCAACTCAACCGGTTCTGCACAACATGATTGGTTGATGCTTTTATTAAAAATTGACCTTGTTCCAAAAAAAAGTGTGTTGCCATAAACAACCATTTGAAAAGATACATTGACGTATGAATTAATCACACGAAAAAAAATAACTGCCCCCGATGTGTAAAGGCCCTAAAATGTGCTACAAGTTGCCACGTTTCCTCTCAGATACGGAGCATGTGGCGATAACGAGCCCACCATCAGGCAGCGATCATGAAGCTCATCCCGACGCAGACCAGACCGGCTCGCTCTCATTCAGCTGACAAATGACCTCATCTGCGAGCGGTTTTATCGCCTTCACTTGTGACCTGCACTCTCTCCCCGATCTCATTTACAGAAACATCCCATCATCTGCTCTCTACACCACGGAGACAGAGAAGCCAGAGACACAGGTTTAAAAGGGCGTAGTTATAGTTCAGTGGACATTTATTGGCCCGTTGAAGGTTTGCAATTGCAATACAGAGAGAGAGAGTTGTCTGAGTAGATACCGATTGCTGCTGTTCATTGAACTGATACCTACAATACAAAGCTTGGCTAATGGTGCACACCATACGATTAAGTGAGAATAAATGAACAATCCCACCCTGTATGCATTTCCTGTAAAGCCCCAAGGCTTGTTTCATCCCAGGTGTAAAGGACAGTTTGTTTGATCGATGAAACAGCTGGTTTCCAGGTTTCCAGGGTCACTCCTTGGAGCCCCAGGGTTGACCTGCAGAGGTGAAGTTGTGATTGTACAAGTCGTCAGTCAGTTGACCTGCAGACCTGCGGGCTTTGTTCTTTTTAATCAATATGCCGATTCTGCACAATACCAATCGTAAAACTTCAATATACTGTGTGCAGTAACATACAATGTTGTGTAAAAGAAATCCTTCACCATGTTTCTTTCTTAGCTGCATTCATTTTGTGTGTTCAGGTGTCAATGCTTTGACATTAGGATTTCTCATTATGTGATTGTGTGTGTTTTAAAGTTGTTGTTTTTTTGTTTAAGAGGTTTTTATCATTGACTATACAGTATATGGACGACGCGTCTCTGTGAGGCCAAAATATCCCGGATACAGCAGCTGCCATCTTGAGATTTTGGCATCATTTGGAGCCAGAGTTTGTGCAGTAGTGATCGGGGGGGGGCCTGGAGTATCGAGGTCCCACACACACACCTGCCCGAGCCAATCACGAGCCGAGCACGGCCACAGCTTGCTGGCGTCTAGAAAGACACAACAACTAACTACAATATCTCTATAATTACATTTATGATCAAATTACCACATGTTCTATTCGACGGTTATGAAAATTAAAGTTATATCTCCTCTTGTACATTCCCCGAGACTTTGTCTTTATCATTATCCGATTGATTTTCTGATGCAGTAAACGTCACGTCATTATTCTCTGTGTGGGAGCTGGTGTATCTCAGAGAGCCCCCGATAGCACAGCCAGTTAATAACATGCCTTCTCCCCGGTGTACCGCTCAGGTCAGAATGTCAGAGAGTTATTACACATATATTTAGTGTCCGTCTCCTTGGTGAACATACAGTGGAACAAGCCGTTCCCAGTAGACATCTCCCCCAGAGCTGAAAATGAACTGTATGCACTTGTTTTAGAAACCAACCATACTAGCAGCATCTTATGATGAGGGGAGCTAGAAATGTTCAGCAAGTACAAGTTATTAAAAAGTCAGGAATTGACCTAAGGTGTATTAATATAAACATTATTTTCACAACAATCAAAGCCTTTTTTCCGCTCCTTACTCCGGGAATACCTGATTTACATTTCATTTGCATTAAACTGTATTACAACATCCATCACCTTGTTTTAAAAGTTATTCATTCTGGTGACGGGAGACTTCAGTTAGCAATGTTTTGTTTGTTTTTTTCCTGACCTAGCAGTACCTTGAGCTTATCAGAGGATTCATCCTGCATAAAAACATTACTGTGAGTCAGCTGACGTTATAACTCAGACCCTGGGCCTTTCTCAAACCGACCCCTACGCCCTCTCCTCGCCTACTTCCACTCCGTTTGTGCGTTCGCGGGGAGGCTCCGCCATATTAAGTGCCATCCCAAACCAATTAGCCAGGAGTGAAAGTGGGTTATTTAACCCTCCAACATCGAGCCTGCATTGATGCCGACTGATGGGACATGTCCACAGGGGCGTTTTGACCTTTGACCTGTGAATGAAAATGGTTTCTATGGGTACCCACGAGTCTCCCATTTACAGACCTTTACCACTTTATGATAATCACATGCCGTTTGGGGCAAAGTCATAGTCAAGTCAGCGCACTGACACACTGACAGCTGTTGTTGCCTGACGGGCTTTAGTTTGCCATGTTATGATTTGAGCATATTTGTTTTACTAAATGCAGTATCTGTGAGGGTTTCTGGACAATATTTGTCATTGTTTTGTGTTTTTAATTGATTTCCAGTAATAAATATATACATACATTTGCATAAAGCAGCATATTTGCCCACTCCCATGCTGATAAGGGTATTAAATACTTGAGAAATCTCCCTTTAAGGTACATTTTGAACTGATAAAAAACATGCGATTAATTTGCGATTAAATATTCTAATCGATTGACAGCCCTTATGGGAGTATATTTCATTTATTATTTTTACTTTATTTCTTTTTATTCTTAATACTGTGAACCCTCCGCTTTGTATGACACTATGCTTATGAAATGTTACGACAGTTTCCGTGGGAGAGAGGGAAGTTCGTCCCAAAGCTTGCTGCTGTATTTAGACCCTACATCTTAAAGAAGGGTGCTTCATTCGGCTGTGAGTGTGACTACACACTCATGGAGTGGGGAGGTTTGAGAAAGGCCCCCTGAGAGGGAATCAAAGGAAAGAGACTGGTGGGAGGAGAGGAGTGGGGGGCGGGGGGGGCAACCTGAGCTCCACAGCGCTGATATGAGAGCTTAAAGACCATTTTCAGGTCGACTGGTTTGGTTTTTTTAGCGCCGAGAGCGACACAAGCGGCCCCACGCGGCGGCGTTTTGCATGAAGAGACGTGCCAGGTTACGTCAGATGCAGCACGCCAGCTGGTCAAGGACCTCAGCGGGACACCGAGAGAGGGCACGCTGACGCCTTGTGATCTGCGTCTCGGCATCGTCTGAGCCTGGGGGGACTGAAGTGCTGCATTCATTGACTTTCAGGGCTGAACTTTTGTCTCTCTTTCTGCTGCTTCAAATACTTTCTCTTCAGGTTTTTTTTTTAAGCATTATGTTGATCAAACTAAATCACTAACAACCTCGATTTTTGGTTTGCCGGCACGTTTTTTGATGACTCGGTATTTGCTTTAGTCCACATGCACTGAGTCAGCTGACTGTCAAAAATGATGTGTCCTTTTCACCTGAGCTGCTGTGTTGCACCGGGTTGCATAATGTCTCTGTAGGTGAAAGCTGTAAACACAGAGCACTGCAAACCAAATTAGTTAGAGATGCAGCAGTTGGGTGGATTGGGGGTTTGAGGGAGGGGGTGGTGGCTGTTTTCAGTTTAATCAATCATCCCCACTGAAATCAGAGTTTGGAGGAGGAGGAGGTGAGCAGTAGTAGGTGGGGGCTGTTTTGCGAGGGAAAAGGAATCCTATTTTTTTCCTCTTAAGGGGCTCCGTTGAGCCGGCTCATTTTTCACCTGGGCGCGGCTCGCTCACTCATTAGGCAGAGAGATAGGGGTGTATGTGGCGGATCTGTGTAGCTGCTTCATTACTCTCTGACGACCGGACCACGCTGTAGAATATTTAACCCCCTCTCTTCCATCTCCCCCCCATCACGGCCGGGGGAATGATGTGTGTTCAACAGAGGCATGATCATAACTCAACGAAGGGTGCTGGCTACACGCTGAGAGAGCAACACTTGCAAGGAGATGCTGCTGAACCAGTGAAGGCAGCGCTGCCCCGAGGAGGAAAATAAGAGCTGTGGCTTTGACGGAAATGTTGATCGCCGAGGAAGATGGAACACCTTTCTGTAACACCACTTAAATGTTGCGCTTCAGCCCTTTGAAGGACAGATCCGTTAAAGTTGGCTCTGCTCCCGGAGTATTATAAAAATAGACTTTCCGATGTGTGCATGCAGTCGGTATTGATCAGTGCGCCAAGACAGCTTTATTACTTATGCATTTAGAGGTCATAGGTCTCTTGATTAGCCTCCAGTGCATTAGACCCGTGAACATGGCCATTAGACATACCTCATCATCCATTAACAGAGGCTAATATGGTTGCGATTATTGCCTCTGTGGTGAGTCGAGGTCAGATTTTATACCGCTGTGCAGCCATTTGCAAATGTTTCCAAGAAATGAATTTTGTCACTTTACTATAAAAGGAAAAAAATGTTTTTATTTATTTATGTTTGTTTTGTTATGAATAATGTATTAAATACACAGAAAGTAGGGCTGTCAATCGATTTAAATATTAAATTGTGATTAATCACATTTTTTATCTGTTCAAAATGTACCTTAAAGGGAGATTTGTCAAGTATTTATTATTCTTATCAACATGGGAGTGGGCAAATATGCTGCTTTATGCAAACGTACGTATATATTTATTACTGGAAATCAATTAACAACACAAAACAATGACAAATATTGTCCAGTAACCCTCGCCAAAATTTAGCGCAAGTTTGGAGCGTTATTTAACCTCCTTAGCAACAAGCTAGCATGACATGGTTGGTACCAATGCATTCATTAGGTTTTGGATGCGTTATTAACGCGTTAACTTTGACAGCCCTAATAATAATACATCAACGCATCTATTTGTTGATTCTGAACCTACTAGAAGGTGTAGCAGGCCCCTTTTAACCCATATCTATGAGGTTAATAGCCGCTGATAACGGCCATTCAATCAGCTGATAACAACAGACTAATAACTTTACTGTTTGCTGTTGTTGTCTCTTCCAAATAAGTTTTATTCTAACCCGGAGGTTTGTTTAAAACCTGATCCTTTGACCTTTACTGTTCCTCGCCCTGCTGGACTCTTGTTTTAGCAACATAGCCGCGTTCCCAGATCTCAAAGAATACAAAGTCGTTTCAGGAATAATGGCCAAACAAACAGAAATATGACTCAGGTTGTTGTGTTTTTTTTTGTATTCTCCAGCACTGTCGTTTCTGAGCACTCCATCTGCCCTCCTCTGTCTGTGAGGGCTTATTCTGTATGTAGATGGCCCTACTGAGGAGCTCATCTCCGCAGCGCCTCCCGCATATGAGCAGGACGTCAGGGAGAAGCCGCCACACGGCAGGTCTGGTTGGTATCAGTGTTGACATCTGTCATATGTGTTTGTTTATCAGGAACAAGGCAGCGCCACAGGAGAGAGTCTCCAGAGAGTGACTGAGCTGAAGCCTATACTCTCTGTTACATAGGGGGGGGGGTGGAGCAGGACTGGCGCTGCATTATACAGACCTCATACCTGCACATATAGGCTGCGTTTCACACACACACACACTCCAAATCCACGACGTTGAGGATGGTTTGTTATTTCGCGATGGGCTCTTTACCTCCCATTATGAAGTGATTTCTGTGAATTTCATCTCAAACCAAAGCGCAGCGATGATTTATCTCTATAGAGAGCCATGATAAATGATCCTCCGGTGTAAAAATACTATTTGTGTAATTGGATCATTCTTTGGCCCGCACTCCATAACTCCTCCGTCTGCTGCTGGTAGAGTTATGTGCCCTGGTGGCAGGTAATGTTTTTCATTATATGCCAGGCCAGTTTTATATATAGAAAATGGGTGGGAAGGGACTGGGTCTAGCCTGGAGCCATTTGCTTGGTTAGTCCCTGTAGGTGCATCCAATATTGATTGCTTGGGAGTAGAGCGCTCTATCCCCACAGAGAAGCAGCATATGTACTGTATGTGGGGAGCGGAGATACCGGGTGTTCTCGTCTGGCTAAATATAGCAGACGAAGCAACACCCCGGGATGACAGCCTTCTAGCGGAAGTGCCATGAAGCACAAGTACACTTCATAGCCCGTGGAGCCATGGAGACACATACCTGAGCACTAAAACAAAGACTTTGCTTTTATCCCATATTTAAAGTCTAATTGGTTTCAGTTGCTGCAGAGACTCTCAAGATACTTGAGAGTGTTTGGCGGGCAGGGTCGGTGAGGTGAATAAATTAAAGACGCACCTCGCAGGAGATGTTTGAGGCTGTTATGTAAAAGCTTCTGGTCGTTTGATAGCGGCGCACTTTCCCAGATAAGACTTCCCATGAGCCTCGACAGGAAAATGTACCTGCATATTTATCTGTCCATTAGTCTCCGTCTCTCCCTCTCATCATCTCATCCGCTCCCATCTCCAGGTATCACTTACACTGCCGAGCATAGTCAATATTTGAGATCTCTCTCTCTCTCTCTCTCTCTCTCTCTCTCTCTCTCTCTCTGCCAGTGAATCAAGTCTCATTTTCAGAGTGGGTGGGCAAAAAAATGACAGTGTTTATCTCCATTTTCAGAGCTCCACTGAATGATGAGCACCCTCGCTCTGTAGTGCTCTAACAGATTAATTCGCGTCAAAAGTCCCTGATTTGCATTCCAGAGGTTAACTCAGACGATTTTCACTTTGAGCTGTGATGAATCTGCTGCTGAATATTTCTCCTTTTTTTTTTTTTTTTTTTTTTTAACGCCTGTAAAGGTTGGATTAAATGAAAGAGCGGTGATTTTTTTTGAAGCGCTGGTAGTTCTTGGCAGCCGCCAAGTGTGCTGCGTGGTTATTCCTGCACACGGCGAGCGTTTTTTTTCTAATCAACACATTTCACACGAAAATGATGTTAAGTATTCTCTTTCATATGCGGAGAAAAGGCTCAAATGAGGCTTGTAAAAGGTCTTATTGTTAACATTTTTTATGTAGAAGAATATTCTTTAAAAAAACAAAATAAATCCACAGAGCTTTTAGAAAAGTGTTGGATAAAAGTTTGGCTTTTCCTGAAGAAAATTTTATCATTTGGAAATAATCATTTAAAAAATTTTGGCGGGTCCAAAATGTATGTTTTGTTTCTCTCTGTAGAAGATATCTGACGTTTGGTTCCCACTTCTAACAAGGCTTGTGAGCTAATAATAAAAAAACGTTGGTGTGACATGATGTATCTCTGTGTCGTCGGTTAGTGTGGAAAAAAAACAACCCGGTCTCACAGGAAGGCGTATAGATACCACGTCATTACACAGACATTCCACGTGTCATTTTAGCATTTTCGCCTGTCATTTGTACGCCACGCAAACGTCCACAGTTAGGTTTAGGCAAGAAAACCACTAACTTTGGTTCAGGTAAGAAAACCCCTTAGTTAGGGTAAGGGAAAACATCATGGTTGGGCTTAAAATTAGTAAGTAAACTAAGTAAAACACGTACAGAAAATACATGACAAACGTCAAGAGATACATGGCGTATAAGAGATCAAGAAAGGTGTGCTTATTGCGCGCTAAACACCTTGCGCATTATCGTGGCATTTATACGCCTTTTTGTGCGAATGTACTGGTCAAATGGCTGAGATTGATGTAAGTGTCTGGCAAAAACTTGTTGTGAAGTAAATGCAATGGTATTGGGGAAGGAGAATGCGACATCTTGTGGCTGAATGTTATCAATGTTATGAGTTATGAGCCTGGTCATAACTCATAACCTGAGATTCAGCGACCAACGTGAGGTTTGGAAAGTTCAGCATTGACCCCCCACACACAATATCCTATTGTGTTTATGTCTTCTTACGACATGAAAACAATAAGAATGGTATTTGAAGCCGCTGCTGTGTGTGTGTGTGACTATGATTTATCTTTTGGGGGAAATGTTTTGCTCATTAGCCGCCATGGCTAGAAATTGATTGGCCCTGGCACGAGATCAACTCCGTACACACCAGTAATAAGGATGTTTCAGTGGAATCCGACAGCGGAGCACGCTGGAGGAAAACCAGGAGCAATGCATCAAGTTAGAGAAAGTGTTTGGTCAGCAGGAATAAAACGCCGCTGATTTTTTCTCCCCTCATTTTCTCCCCCGCTTCAAAAACCAGTTCAGACAGGCATTCAGCAAAATGTGTCATTAAGGAAAGCAGAGCCTCTAAAGTTGTTACTCGCCCAGATTGTGCAAGGTGTTTAGACCGGGCAATTTAAGTGATTCACTGCCGAGCAAGGAAGACGGCCTCATCTGATAGTTACCTGGGGCGGCAGCCGGGCTTCTGCCCACACGGGTAATTACAATTATGCAAATGATTCACGCAGTCAGGCCCTGGATCAAAAGCAATGCCACGTGTGCAAACTGAGAGTCTCAATCTGGATCACCTGTGCGTCTAAATACATGTAGAATCAGGTAGGTATTATCATGCAAATGCACCCAATGAGATGGGTTAATCATCATTTCATTGCCATAAACAGTTTGGACCGCCAGTACAAACGGATGTATAGGGGCAAATCATGAGGAATCGCTCTCCGAATGGCCTGCAATCTTCTCGCTCTTGTCCCGGCGTCACACTACTAGATTGCTTTAGCGGGAGATTGAGGGGTGGGAGTGGAGATTAGGAGGAAAAAGAGAGCGCCTATAGGAAGAGGTGGTGAGTTGTGGACTTGATGAAAGGATGGCGTTCTCTCTAATTTATTAACGGGCAAAGCAGGTTGCAATGAGGTGCGCTGCGATGGCGCCGCCGAGCACAATGGAGCGTGGAGTTTGAAGAGCTGAACACAACATTCAGTCACATACGGCCACTATTCAACCTATTTGAAGTCTATTTTTCTCTGATGTACATTCATTATATAGAACATGCTGCTAAAGCAGTTTATCAGCTGAGCTCTCACAGACTTACTGGGACTCTTGAATAAGGCTTTTCCTACTATGACAAGTCTAAATGTGTGCCGTAGAAAAAGGACTGACAGAACCAGTTTGACTACCTCTAGGTCTGATTGTATAGAAGTCTATGAGAAAATGAGCCTACTTCTCACTTGATTTATTACCTCAGTAAACATTGTAAACATGAGTTTATGATCTCAATCGCTAGTTTCAAGTCTTCTTCAATACAGCATGATGTTCATTTAGTAAATTATGGTCCCATTTAGAGTCAAATAGACCATAAAGCAGGGGATGCTTTAGGGCGTGGCTTCCTTGTGATTGACAGGTCGCTACCACGGCTTTGTCTGGTCTGGGAGTTGTCCGTGTTTTCGTCTTAGAACTTTAACCCTTTCACAGTGTGTTTTCACTTCATGAAAGTTAATTGTAACATTTTTTGGTCGCCTAAAAATGTCTTATTCAGGTTGTACTTAGCTCCACCCATTCCTGTCACTTCTGGTTGCAAAAAACCAAGATGGCCACGGCCAAAATGCCAAACTCAAGGCTTCAAAAAGGCAGTGCGTAAACCAATGGGTGAAGTCATGATGACTACATCCACTTCCTATATACAGTCTATGGACAGAACTGAAAGATTGTAGCTTCATTATGCTAACCTTGTTTTAAATCATGGGTCTAAGAAGCTAGCCTTGAATTAATGTGTATATTTTAAATTATTGGATGAATTCAGCAATTCCGAATAAATTATTTTGTATATGTCAAAAATACAGCTAACATTTACCTTTTTTAAATTCACAATAAACAGAAATGCATATCATTCTATTCCCAAGAGATTAGTATTGGACAGATTTCACTATAAATCCTTGAGCGTACAGTACATGATCTGCCTGTATTGCCTATAGCGTATACAGTACATGCTGCAAGGCTCCCTGAGTAACCAGCCGAGTGCTAATGAGCCCATCTCCTGTTAATTTGATTTAGAGCGTGGGCTCCTCCGTGGAGCCGCAGCTCCGTCTGTCTGGCTCTGCTGCTGCTGCTCCCAGCTGCAGGGTGGCTAACCTGTGTGCAGCTGTAATAGTATGCTGTAATGGTGCCGCACCTCTGCTTCACGCATGCACATTTACACACCCTCTCTCCAGCCTCGCAGTTTACACCCCTGCGTTTCCTCGTAAACACTGATTTACAGACTCGTCTACAAGCCCAACATGAAAATGAACGGGTGTGTAATCTGGTTATGTTTCTCTCAGCAGGATGCAAGAAAGGAAAGGTGTTTTATTTCTAATAAAAAGTTATTTGCTGATCATTTCCCTTATCGCATGCGTGTGGATTCAGCAGAGAAGAATTCAACATGGGTCACCTTGAAAAAACGATAGATTGGAGAAAACGATAAAATCATGCAGTTTAGTTAGTATATTTTCGATGATGCATTACTCATTCCTGAAGCAAGAAACCACCCAACCAACACTGTGATCTCTGATGTTGTCCAGATAGAGAAGCTAACTCTTTGAAAACAGAAAAAATGTAGCTGCATCTTTTAAAAATCCAACAGGGTGTTCAGTATTTTCATCATTTCCAAGTCAACGTACCAGATATGGAGATGGGAGAAACAATTTTGTCTCATTTCTGGCTACGGAAGACTGTTTACTCTTACAGATGGAGGTGTTTTGTGCAACAGGAAAAGAGGGGAAATGTTGAAATTGCTAGTATTTCCTTTTGCTGCTGATCGACAAATGATACATGGGATAGTTTACCTGTTGAAATATGCCCCTACTTACTAAAACACCAGCTTAGTATTGCTGAGGTGGACAAAATATGTCATATTTGGTTGTGTTATCGATCACAGTGCATAAATGAAACCGCACCTGGTTCCACGTGAGGGCGTATAAATAGCACGACATTACAAGGACATTTTAGGCTTTTCACATGTCATTTATACACCGCACAATAAAACTACGGTAACGTCCAAAAAAAAACGTTTAATTAGGTTTAGGAAAAATGGAGTAGTTGGGCTTCAAATAAGTACATAAACTAAGTAAAATACGTATGGAAACAACATAATAAGTATGGAAAACACTTGTAAACATTGATTTACACACTCACACTCATCTACAAGCCCAACAAACAAAATATGAGGTGGCAAAATATGTCATATTTGGTTGTGTTCTTGATCAAAGTTCATTGATCTCTTAACTTAAATGAAACCACACCTGGTCTCACAGGAAGGCGTATAAATCAGCACAAAATTTGCAAGGACATTTAGCATGTCATGAGGACACATTTTAGGCTTTTGATGTGTCATTTGTACGCCAAGCAACAAAACTACGGTAATGTCCGCAGTTAGGTTAAAGCAACAAAACCACTTAGTTAGGTTTAGGTAGAGCGTCATGGTTGGGATTCAGCAACTGTATTTCTCGTATAAAATGTTTTCAGAAACATATTTCGGTGAACTATTTACATAATATAAGAGAAAAAAGGTTGCAAATGAGCCGCCATGTTGGCAGCAGCAGTCCACGAGGGAAAGCGTTCATCAAAAAACACCCCTGTGGACGGACACGAACCATTAGGCTATAAACGAACTATACCACAGCCGCATGAGCGCAAGTATAGACAACGTGACTGTAACAGTAAAGGCGGACGAGTCAGCGTGATGATGTTTAGTAGTCTCATTTAGCCACTTGTTAGCAACTGCCTTTTTTAAGACACATAAAGTCTTTAAAATTCACAAGTTGGGTATTTGTTGATGTATTTTATGCATTAAAATCTCTTCAGCTTGTGTTAACCACAGACCTTATTTCAGGCATCTAACCAAAAACCCATTGACTTCCAAATGAGGGAACCGAAAGTTTTAACTCATTTCTTGGTTTTAGGACTCATTCCTGCAGGACTGTATTATCGTATCATTCACACGCCTTTTCGTCTGCTTTATTCGTGATTCTATGGGAAACAAAGTTGATCCGCTGTGACGGAGGGGGGGGGGGATCCACCGCATTAATCGATCACTGGGGGAACAAAATGTCCTCTGATGCAACTCCTGGAGGTATGTGGTAAATCTCTCTTATAAGATCCGCTTGGTGGAGAGAGTGAATATTGAAATTCTTTGCCAATGATTTTAATTCATTGATTAAATTCATTCTTTTAAAAAAAAGACTTATCATTTGCCTGTTTTCAGACAATACACTTTCACTTGAATATATCCATGCGAAGAGAAGAAGGGACTTATGGAAATTGTCCATGCTTTCTGTCCTCGCGTCTTTCTTTTCTGATCCCCTCCCACCCTCCTCCCCACCCCTTGAGGGATGAAACTGCTCACAAAGCCGGAGTGAACGCTGCTGAAGTGCAGAGAAAATGTTTATGCACCAAATCCCTTTTTGTCTTCCCTCTCCGTCCGTAATGCCGCTCAATTTGCCTAAACTTTTCTCAGAGAAATTGGGTGATTTCCATTTTGCTCTCGAGTGGAGGAGCTTTTGGGAACATGCCTGCGTGTTAATCTCCTCAGGATTCCCTCTGTTTAACCCAGAGCTGTGACATACCGACGAGGGGATTTCTCCTTTGAAATAAATCATCTCACCTGCTGGCGTGAACGGAATATACCGGAGATACGGAAAAATCATTATTTATCCTTGTGCTCGTTTATGACCACTAAAGCCAATCATGTTTTCAGTGCCTTCGAATTTATTCCTCCTGATCCATGACAGTCAGGAGGATTTATTAGAAGTGAAAAGTGTTTTACGATGAATCTCTGCAGCTGCAGTGTGCGGTGTGCTATGTCATGTGACTGGATGTGACTCGGAGCTAACAATGGTCAGGGGTGACGCGTGGTTGTTTTTGTGATGGGCTTGACGCTATTCTCCAATGACAGCACCAACAATCTGAGCCACGACATGTCCCCTAAAGGCTCCTGTAGTAGATGGTCCAGACGGGTGGGATAGTGGGGGGGGGGGGGGTGATTATGTCTGAGAAAAGGCTCGGAGGCTTTGAATAAAAAGCGATAGATAAAAAGAGAAAGCGAGAGAGAATCCCACCCGTGACAAAAACCACAGCTCGGGGCGCACATCGCTCACACGAGCGGCAGAGAATGAAACCGCGGCCGCCTGATTTGTGCCTAATAAAGTTGTCACATCCTATCAGGACTCACATCTACTACGCGAAGCACAGGCCCCCAGTCAGGGCTAGTCAGGGGTGATCAGGGGCAGCCCGTATTGGACAACACCTCAGAGTGATGGATGATGGGATACGCCGCTGCCTGATGGAAGTGAAGGCCAGATGATGGGAGGTGATACGGGTGCACAATGGGCAGCCACGGGTGTTTCGGCTCGATTTATTACGGGTCGTAAGCAGAATTAAAGCGACGATCCTTAGTCTCTTGGTAGCAACTTCATCACACTGTGGCAAGCTGTTTTAACATTTATTATCACATGGCTCTGTTGAATACTTGATTCTGATTGGTCAATCATGCGTTCTACGGTGTGTTATTTCTTTTATAGCAGACCGTTGCTATGTATAACAGACTGTTGCTATGTATAACAAACCGTTGCTATGTATAACAGACTGTTGCTATGTATAACAGACTGTTGCTATGTATAACAGACCGTTGCTATGTATAACAGACTGTTGCTATGTATAACAGACCGTTGTTATGTATAACAGACTGTTGCTATGTATAACAGACTGTTGCTATGTATAACAGACTGTTGCTATGTATAACAGATCGTTGCTATGTATAACATACCGTTGCTATGTATAACAGACCGTTGCTATGTATAACAGACCGTTGCAACGTATAACAGACCGTTGCAACGTATAACAGACCTTTGCTACGTATAACAGACCGTTGCAACATATAACAGACCTTTGCTACGTATAACAGACCGTTGCTATGTATAATAGACCGTTGCTACGGACGCTCTGATCATAGACTCTGGAGGACCACGTCCGATCATATCAATGCGCAGAAAGAAGTCCGGTAAATTAAAAAATGTCAGCTGTAACTCCATCAGAAAACACCATGGAGTATTTTTCTGATATTGATTTTAATACATTTGGAGAGCACGAAACTTTGGATTCATGGCTAACGACGGCAGAAGAGTACCCCGTAAAGAAAAAGAATTAAAGACTGGTTAATCGAGAAGAAAATGTAACAAACTTTGACAGTTACGAGACAGAAAACCTCAATGAGATGCATGTTATGCATCTTGTCCGACGAGACGGACACGTACGGATGAACAAGGACAGAAATATCAACATTAATATTCCGTCACACAGTGGTGAGATTTGTGCCTGATCAGAAGTGTCTTCTATTAGTTTTCCACCTCCGATGAAGAGCACAGCTGCTTTCTCAAGCCTAATGGCCCTATTTTAACAATTATATGCTATTTTAGCTATAATTATTAAATAATGTTTAAAATAAAGTATTTTATGATAAATTTGGAGGTAAATATTGGGGTAATTTGGCAGTAATTCCAAAGAAATCAAAGAAATTTCAAATAGGTTACTTGCTAATTATCACCTAATTCCCATGAAATTTGCAGACGTGTAAAATGAAGTGTTATCCTCTAAGTCTACCCTCTATTAAATGTTAAAAACGGCTTCACAGCCCATGAAAACACAAGTACATTTTTAGAGATCCGTCCACTTTCTCAGAGCGACAGAGAACATTTCATGGGCTGCAATGTCTCGGCGCCTCAAAAACCCACGCTCAGGACTGAATGTGGTTCACGTCAGTGTGCCTCTGCTTGAAGACAGGTCCTGTCCTGTGCCTTGCTTATTTCCTTCTTGCCCACGCTCCCATTATGGAAGCAGTATCTATGGCCTGACCTGTAGAGGGAGGCAGCGTGTGGAGTCAGAGTCAGTCTGCCCACAGAGGCCACATACAGTTCCCTTAAACAAAGAGGAGTCAGCCACAGATAGATCCCAGCACATGCCTGCCAAAACAGGATATTTAGAGATTATTAGTGGTGTCCATTTGTTGACCCAGAGGTCATTAAAAGCCTCAGGTCCTCTTTAAGATCATTCAATCACAGCCTGTGTGTTTATTTTTTTACCACAACAGTGTGTGAGAGTGTTGTACCTTTAATGTGCAACAACATAACCTACAGTAGTTATCAGCTAGCTAGCATGACTGTCCATGGCCTCATGAAGTAATATTCCTTTATCTCAGCATTGCAGGCATCGACAGAGGTTTAATTTCTCTTGAGATTAGGCTCCATAGCTTATGGGTCTATTGGAATGGGAAATTATTTACTACTAATGTTTCCTCTGCACTCAAAGCACAACTCGCTCCCCTGCAGTTACCAGTTTTTTTATTACTTTTCCAAACTGTATTTTTTATTCCCGCTCTATAGATTCATCACAAAAGAATTGCATCCGCTTTTATCAAAAGTTTTCAAATAGTGAAGTCGAAGACAACCAGATGATGCTCGCTCCTCTCTCTGTCGTTATACATTTCCCCAGTTTTGGAAACCAAATTTGCTCCGTGTGCAATATGTGAGTACAACAGGCCAGCTGTGATCGAGAGGTTGGAGCTTTAAATCGATCACGGGTGGCGCGTTACTGCGAGTTACGGAAATTGCTCTCATCTCGAACTCGGCAATGGTGCTTTTGCATGCAACACAGATCTTACCAACAAGTTCCCTGCGAGTAAAAAAATACAAACAGAAAAAACACTTAAATTGTACTTAAGAAATGATAAACCGTATTAAAATCATGCTTTTTTTAATGTCATTTGAGGGCAGTATTACGAATAATACATTGTTTTTGAGAACACTTTAAAGTTGCACTAATCATTTTTATGATTTATATATATATATATATATATATATATATATATATATATTAACAATGAATCAAATTACCATATGTAATGTGAAAGATAAGATAGAACTTTATTAATCCCGAAGGAAATTCGTGTGTCAGAGATTGCTCAAAAATTACAACCATAGAACCACATAAAAAAACAATAGAGTAAAAAATACCAACATATACAAACAATAATGAATATAAAGTGTATAAGAAGTAATACTAGCACCAGTTCCTCATAGAATAACAATACAAGTAAGATAAATAAGTAAGTAAAAGAAAAAGAAAAAGAAAAAGAAAGTGATATTGCACATGATATTGCACATGATGGGGATATTGCACATGATATTGAAAGTGATAGGAATATTGTTCTGTGTACCATGTGGGGTAAGATCTTCACTATTTTAAGTCTCTCATTAATCTCGTTTCCTGTCAAGCAGCAAATGGACTGCAATTATATGTTACTGGACAAAGCGCGTTATGCAACGCACACAATCCTACACTAATGGTGGCGGATCAGCCATTAGTGTAGCGAGGCTGCCAGCCTGCCCATTTGGGGTTCAGTGTCTCTCTCAACACTTGGACATGTGGACATGTGGACAGGAGGAGTCGGGGATCGAACCGTCAGCCTTGTGATTAAAGAGCGACTGCGACCCTCTCTACCTCCTGAACCACAGCTGCCCCGACAGACAAAGTCAGCGATTGGCTAAGGAACACAGTGGAGCATTTAACAGAGCCATATTTCCCTCTAAAGCTGGTTTAAGTTGGTCAAAAAGGGGACTGAAGTTCATTAGGTGGCCAGTAATAAGACTCTGACTAAATGCTAATGTTCTTCTGTGTCTGCTGGATGTGTAAATATGCAACTGTTTGCTAACGAGTTTGCTATATTGCAATATATTTCAAAATACACAAATACAAATATATTGATATTGTATTGCTTTGTTTTTATGTGAATATTTGTGTGTGTTAAAAAAGTTTTGTTTTGTTTTTGCTATTACATTTTTTATATTGATTTAGTCATGTTGGTTGCAGAACTTTTTGTATTCTTTGAGAGGGATTTTTGTGGGCTGGTCTTTTGTTCAAATTAGAATTGGTTTCAATTCACTTTTTCATGTTTCACAGACTTTCCAGACACTGCAGTTAAATCACTTCTTGTTCTTGTTTTTTTATTGTTATAATCTATTATCTGTGTTTAAATTTTACCGTAGTTTTGTCTCGCTTTTGTTTTGTTTTATATTGCCTTGAATCGTGCTTTCGCTTTTGCATTGTCTTTCAAAGCACTTTGTAAACTCTGTTTTTTAAAGGTGCTATATAAAAAAAGATATTATTATTTACTTCTTTCATTGAACTGTTTTTCTTCTTCTTTGTCATCCAACGATTTTGTCAGCTTACTTTCACCTTGTGTGTGAGAGACAACTCTTAACTCTGTCTCTTATTTTAACTAAATGTAAGACACTAAAATATGGCTGCACGAGCATTACAAAATTACAAAATTAAGTATTTCTCATTTCACAAAGAGAAATATAATATTCTCTTCCACTCAGTATGCACAATTGTTGGAGTTTTTGGAACAAATAATACAGCATACTGTAACCTACAAGTCCCCAAGTCCTGACAATCTTGGTGAAGCAGGTGTCTCAGTAATTGCTGTCTTAGCGAACAGATCTGACATTTAGGCGACTCTCAGTGCCCCCCCCCCAGGACTGTGTCGAGGCTGTCGAGTCAGGATACCTTGGGTGTTTGCGACAATCACAGCGGGCCTCCGTCACTAATCACATTACATTTAGCGTGACAAAGACAAGGCCTTGTACAACTGAGATAGATGGATTAAACCAGTTTAGTAAGTATGGATTACCCTCCAGTACACTAATCAACTTGATGAGGATGGTCTCAAGAAATACCGCAGAGGGGGAGAATGAGCAGATCACAGGAGGCGGAGGCGGAGGCGGAGATATGATCCTTTTAGTTTAGACATGGGCAGAACTTTCCCTCTTTTTTAGGTTATCATTAATTGTTCTTAATCGTGTACCCTGGAAAAACAAAATAACAGTTTAAAGTCAGTCCCACATATCTTTACCTGTATATCCTGCAGATCTCCTCTTTCATTTCGCAATGTGTACTGTTGATGTTATTGAAGGTATGGACCGTCGAAGGGGTTAAAAAGTGAAAAGGAATTTAATGTTCCAATGTGAATACCAACAATAGACATGTTTTTGTCTTTTTAAAGGGGGGTACAGGGGGTCTTTAGGGGGAGATAGCAAGTCAACAGTAGATGTCACATAGACATCATCTGAAAGCTGGGAACCTGAAGATTAGATTTTGGGTTGATAAAAATTGCATATTTTGGCGATTGGATGGCGAGCACCTCTGTTCTGGAGCGTTAAGATGGTTGGTACCAGTGGATTCCTTAGGTTTTCTAGTTTCATATGATGTCTGTATCTTCACTATAGCTCTAAAACTGAACCTGCTACAGCCTCTGAAAAACAGTACAGTCAGTCGGGATCGCGGGTCTCAGAGGATTAAGATGATAGTATGTCAGTGTTTTGTTCACTGCTTGTTGTGCTGC
The DNA here is from genome assembly GCA_916701655.1 of Sebastiscus albofasciatus. Classification (NCBI taxonomy): domain Eukaryota; kingdom Metazoa; phylum Chordata; class Actinopteri; order Perciformes; family Sebastidae; genus Sebastiscus; species Sebastiscus albofasciatus. The sequence continues at coordinate 25,035 of CAKAOI010028471.1, forward strand.
CCCCAAGTGGTCGAAGAAACTTATTAATGAAGGTGCTTTATTTTATTTGTTCATTAGCAGAGATGTTATAACCTGCACCTTGAGTGATAGAAACTGTATCCTACGTGATTACAGCCTTTCCCTTTAAGCAGTATTTTAATGTTGTAGTTGATCCGATGACTTTATTCTGCTGCCTATTTTCAACGGTAACGCATCAAATTTGATGAGCTCATTATGTGTTTCGCATGTGAGACATTGATCTGCAAAGTAATTAGTAATTAAAGCTGTCAGATTAGTTTAATGTAGCAGAGCCGAGCGAGGTATCAAGCCTCAAAAAGCCTCAAAGTAAAGTATCATTACTTCAAAATTGGGCTTGTGAAAGGTGTCGATTCACGTGTATCCCTCATTAATGCACAATTAATAACCCAAAATAATTTCACAAACACCATTTCAGCTATAAAAGCATTAATTATAATCTCTCATTGAGGAGAATAGACCGTCTCAGTCCTCATAAAAGGTTGTATTTGATCCATTAAAAAAAAAGATCTAATTGGCATACTGCAGGGGTTACGTTTGATAATTATATCAATTTTTTTATTTTCATAGTGCTGATTGTTCTATTAGTTATGGGGAAGTACATCTGCACTGTCAATTGAGTATTATCCTGAATAGCTGGGGAGTGTTTTAGCCTTCTGGACTTCTTTTTAATGTTGTCCATTAAAAACAGTGTAGTCCTGCTGCCTGAGCGCTGCTAATAGACTGAAGAATGGAGGTGCCATGCTGTCATGCCTATGGATAGAATTACTTTAACATTTCTGTCAGGCGGAAACCTTTCTCCCTGCCGCTAAGCATTAAAAAAAAATCCCATTGTGCTGTTCACTCATATAGCAGGGGGCTTTTGCTCACAGTAACAGCAACAATATGTGCTATTTAGACTAACCTTCATGATAAAATTAGAGTTGTCAATTGCAATTAATCGCATGATTGTCCATAGTTAATTACACATTTTTTATCTGTTCAAAATGAACCTTAAAGGGAGATTTGTTAAGTATTTAATACTCTTTTCAATATGGGAGTGGGCAAATATACTGTTTTATGCAAATGTGTGTATATATTTATTATTGGAAATCAATTAACAACACAAAACAATGACAAATGTTGTCCATAAACCCTCACAGGTACTGCATTTAGCATAAAAAATATGCTCTAATCATAACATGGCAAACTGCAGCCCAACAGGCAACAACAGTGTCAGTGTGTCAGTGTGCTGACTTGACTATGACTTGCCCCAAATTGCATGTGATTATCATAAAGTGGGCATGTCTGTAAAGGGGAGACTTGTGGGTACCCATAGAACCCATTTTCATTCACATATGTTGAGGTCAGAGGTCAAGGGACCCCTTCGAAGATGGTAATGACAGTTTTTCCTCGCCAAAATTTAACGCAAATTTGGAGCGTTATTTAACCTTCTTCGCTACAAACTAGTATGACATCGTTGGTACCAATGGATTCCTTAGGTTTTTTCTAGTTTCATATGATGCCAGTATCTTCACTCGCGCCTGCTACAACCTCTGAAAGATTAGTGGTGTTAAAAACAAATTTGCATGAACGCGCTATTATCGCGTTAACTTTGACAGCCCTGGATAAAATATGCAGTATTCTGGTCAAATGAAATAACCATTTCCTGATCAAAATATGCAATGAAATACTCACTCCTACAACGCCTGAAGAACATTAGTATGCAGACATCATTATAGCAGGCAAGACTAGTTGGACCGCAATTGATCTAGGCCATTATATGAACTATAGCGATCACCCATTCTGGGACTCATTTCAGTCATATATGTCACATTAGCATAACAAGCAGGAGAAACCTGCAGTAAGTATCCTTATTACTATTTGGGTGTAAAATCTGCAACATATACTTGTAGGACAGTTTATTACTATTGCATAAAACAGGTTTTAATGCCTGTGTTTCAGCTGCTCAGTCATGTTATATATGAGTTAGAGAGAGAGGTGAGAGGTGATGTGGGAGGGATGTTGTAAAGAGGAGCTATACGACGAGGAGGTGGAGGATGATGGGAGAGCAGTTGAATCTCATTAGCAGCCATTTTATTCTCATCATACTGCCATATTGAATTTTTTTTTCAGAATGGTGTCTTTTATTGTCCTCTTCATCCTCTGGACAGATTGGTTTTTCCAAGGGTGCTGCTGATTTCATGTAATGATAGCGTGGCATCATTTCAAGAGGAGGGGCTGGAGAGAGGACGTATATAGTAGTTGTGGGCAGGAGATGTGGGAGGGAGGGAGCAGATGTGGGAGGCTCTATAGTGGCCACACTATATGCCCTTGATCTATATGCCCCCCCTCTTGCCGTGTTGCCTTTCTGCAGTTGATTCTCGAGCCTATTTATCAGGGATTGATTGAGCAGTTCTTCAAATGGCGAATGACAATGGAGACGGTCCGCCAAAGTGCAGATTGCTTCCAACAGGTGCTGCATTAATGCTGCCTTGAAAATAAAAATGATGCGCAAGAACATCATCAGTCATAAGGACCACTCTCTCATACATATACATGTACATATATAAGCACTTCATTTATCTCTAAGAGGTCAGAGTGCAGGTTCAGCTTCAGAAGCTGAAGACATGCAGCGTCTTGTTCCATGCATGTTGTAGCAGGTCAGCTGTTAACCCTGATCAAAAGATTTCATCAAAGCTAACATGCAATTCCAATGATGAAATAATAATCATCAAATTAACTTCACGATTATCTCACGTTTGTTTTGTTAGTTTTTTTAGCATTGAAATGACAATATAAGTTGATATTTTCCAGGAATCTAATAAACAGTGTTTAATGGATTTAAATTCCATTAATTGTTGTTGCATTCTTGATGTACAGTCTTTATTCTGTTTTTGCAAGTTTGCCATATTATGATTTGAGCAAATTTTTTTATGCTAAATGCAGTACCTGTGAGGGTTTCTGGACAATATTTGTCATTGTTTTGTGTGGTTAATTGATTTCCAATAATAGATATATACACACGTTTGCATAAAGCAGCATATTTTATTTATATTCCCATACTGAAACTATTGTCCATCTGTTCTGGAAATGTACACATACCCGTAAACCGTGGCAAGATATCTGTAGATTTATCTCGGAAAATATCATCTGTGAGTTTGAACTTCTACTGGAAAATGTATTTTTGTTTTTTTTAAGGTTCAACACAATATATGAGGGAGAATATTTTCTAATCAATCTCATTATCATTGTTGAAAAGTTTGACATTCATAAATGCAAATTTGCGAGAGTTAAACCTCACTTTAATTTTTTAAAGAAAGAAATGGGGCTATATATTAAGATAATATCTTCTGCAAATACATATATATCATATATATTTGATATATATATTATATATTTTATATATATATTTATATATATTATATATATGTAAATTTATAAATAAAATAAATAAAATGTACATTGTTAAAACTCAACTTGTTAATGTGAAATTACATTTCATCACTTGCATAGTAGGAATTTAAATTAATTTTCCCTACATTTATAGCTAAAAATGCTCCAGTTGTTGTCACCACTCCCTGCCTCCTCAGCTTTCAGCCAATCACTTGAGAAAGACTTTTTTTTTTCAACTCCAATAAAACTTATAACAAATAACACTTTATAATAGCTGAGTTTTAACAATTTATTAAATATTGTCACAATTTATTGGGTCATTTATATATTCTGCTCTATTTATTCATAAGATTATTTTATATTATTATTTTTGAATGTCTTATTTATTTATATAATACTGGTTATTTAGGCAATATATATATATATATATATATATATATATAT
>CAKAOI010028472.1:1220-15313 GCA_916701655.1 Sebastiscus albofasciatus
GTAATAAAGGAAGCATTGAAGCTCCCTTCCTTTGGTAAAGGATGCTATAGTGTGTCCTATGCTAAAGGAGAGGAGCTTCAATGCTTCCTTTATTATCTCCTTCAGCCGAGGACACACTGGAGCATCCTTTACCAAAGGAAAGGAGCTTCACTGCGTTCCAAATCGCATACTTTTTCTTTTTACTTCTAGTACATACTGCAGCTGTGTAGTGTTGCATGCAGTATGCATAACATTGCACCTTTAGTACGTACTGTGCGTTCCAATACCCATACTACCCTACTATTTAGTATGCCAGAAAAAGATTTAGTATGTCCCAAATACATAGTATGTCAAATGCAGTATGCCAAAAATACCAGGATGTCCTACTACACCCGGTCACATTTTGCAGTATGTAATGGAAGAGAGCAGTTAAAACACCAGATACAGACTCAAACAGCTGGAAGACAACAGTTAAAACACCAGATACAGACTTAAACAGCTGGAAGACAGCAGTTAACACCAGATACAGACTCAAACAGCTGGAAGACAGCAGTTAAAACACAAAATACAGACTCAAACAGCTGGAAGAGAGCAGTTAAAAAGAAAAAGTATGCGATTTGGAACGCATCCTCTGACTCACTTTATAGTGGCAGGCGTGTGTTTAATGTTACTTAACAATACATTGCAACAGGGAATACATGTAGTTAGACATGTATTGGATGTAAGAAGTGGTGTTAATTTGGTGTACACACTGCGTTTCAGGCAGCAGTCGGTAGGGATGACACCACTGCTGCTGCTGTCCGTTGGAGGAAGAGAAAGAGGAAGGAGGTGATGATGATGATGACATGCAGTTAGCTGGCTGGCTGGCTGGCTGGCGGACCTACGGACAGACTTGAGCCCACTGTGTCGTCCCACAACCAGAGCAGGATCTGGGACGACGAGAGGTGAAGATGCCGCGGAGAAAACAATCCAACCCCCAGCCAGTGAAATGTGAGTTTTACCTGCGGTCTTCCAGATGTTTGAGTCTGTACCTGATGTTTTAAGTGTTGTCTTCCAGTTATCTGGTGTCTAATGAGCTGCCTTTCTCTTTAAGAAACAGTCACAGTGAAGAACAACAAACAGCCACTTTCTTGTGACACCAGCTGTTCTTTTCTGTGTAAAAGCCACTTTAATATATATTCGATTTAAGTTTAGCCCAGGAGAGAGGAGGAGAGAGCCATGTGAAACGTTGCCTAACTGGTTAAACATATTGACATTGCAGGCTTCCTCATTGTCTAGCAGAGAGGAAGACTGTTGGAGACATGTTGTCCTTTAAGTAGATGTGTTTGTGTGCGTTATCTCATCCTGAATGTTTTGGCTCAGTAGGACTCCTCTCTTCCTCCTCTCTACTTCCTGTCTCCACTTCCTCTTCGCAGGCCTGTACCTGACCTCCCTCTTCTCCCTCCTCTCCTTCCCGTAGTTTCATCGCTTCCTGTTTGACTTCTCTCTATCATTCCCTTCCTCTTCTACATGTACATCACCTTTATCTACTCCGGGACAATCTTGTTACCTCATTTTGTCTACATTTTCTGTGCTCAAGGTTTCATCTCATGGTGTCACCTGTGTGTGTTTACATGCACTTAACTAAAAATGTGTGATTAATCGCGATTAACTGTTTTAATCGATTGACAGAGGTCAATGTCAGAAGTGCATGAAAACGTCATGTCTCTGCTTCTCATGATCATCCCTTCTTTTAACTCCTCTTCCTTTTCCTGACTATCTCCGCCTCATTCCTCTCCCACCAACTCTTCCTCCTCTGCACTTATCTCATCCTCACTGATTTCCTTCGCTGTCTCCTCTTCTCCTCACTTTACTCTCTCGCTTCCTCTCCACCTCCTTTGTCTATTTTCTTCTGATCAGTTTTTCTGCTACAAACTCAAACCAGCTTCTGCAGCCAAATGTTAGTCACGATTCCAGGTTTATGTGCCAAAATACAACTCTTGCTTTACTTGGTCACAAAAATAGGCCAATAAATATTAAAAATCTCTTTATATGTTTTGCTTTATATAGCAGTAAGACAGACACCCAAACGTTTTAAAGCTCTCAAATGGAAATATAATTATTGTTTTAGTCAATATGAAAAACAGGAGGCAGGACCTCACTCAGTCTCACTCTCACATGTTTGTATTTGCTGCGTAGGTAAAGTGTTTTGAAAGTATTTTTCAATACAAGTAATAATGAGAAATGTTTTTGTGTTCAGTGGAGTTGGAGGGCGGGGCGGTGGTGTGCGATCCAGGCTGCCTGGTTCTGGAGAGCGACTTCCTGCTGAGCGGAGAGCTGGAGTTTGGAGACTCCGAGATCATGGGGCTGGATAGAGAGTCCGGTCAGTGACACATTGGATCGTACGATAGGTAGAAGATAACAAATGCTGGAAAGTTTGGACTTCTACAAGACTTTTTGGCAGCGCTTGCCAGGTCAACCTGTCAAAATAAAAGCTCAGTCTAATGGTTAAAAGATACTTTTCAGTACAGTTATAAGACTTATAACTAACACCTGACTTTAAAAGAATATAAAACACACACAAAAAAGGTATTTTGGTTGTTGTTTATGTAGTTTTACTAAATAAAACTAAGCACAACACATGGTATGGGGAAAAAAAGGTTGAATATGTTTTGTCACAGTTAAATCTCCATATATGAACGTTGTCTTTTTTGTTCAGGTATGACGGTCTTCTCTCTGAGCGTTGAGGACGATCCTTCAGCACCAACAGACTCCACCTTCCCAGCTTTCCTCTCCTGTAAAGGATGTGGTCAACTTCTGGGAGACACACCTCTGGGGCCAGGTTTAGATCTAGGTAACTGTTTACCATGTCACTTAAAGAGCGAAGCTGTTGGAGAAATTGTCTGTGCAGTAAACCACGGCGTTCTAGTCAAAGTTAAGCATCTCATCAGGACAGAAATAAGCACTGTGTGTATGAAAGATATGATCACAAGCAGACATTAATTTATCCACAAGAAGAATCTCTAGAGCTTTCCTTGGATATTATTTTGCTTCTCAGTATTTGTAAAAGAAGAAATTATAGTTTTTGGCTTTATATATTATGTTATAACTTTGAGATCTCTACTCAGATTTAAAGTTGAATAATGTACCAATAAAGAGCTGCTCACATAAAATGTGATTTATTTTGTTCCAGGTATGGGCTTGGACCTGGGGGCGGAGCTTTATTGTCTGACCTGTGAGGAGGGCCTCCAGCATGAGGCCTCCATCGACCCCTCTCAGGTGGAGGGGTTGATGGAGGCTGACCGATCCTTCGGTGCTGACTCCGACAGGAAGAGGAGAAGTATAGGTAAGACAGACGGAGCAGGTGACATCCCTTCTAAACTGTACTCCTGCTCGCTGTGCGCCTTCACCTCGCGCTACTCCAACCACCTGAAGCGCCACATGAGGACCCACGACGGCCATAAGCCGTACCGCTGCCCCGTCTGCCACTACGCGTCGGCCCAGCTCGTCAACCTGCAGCGCCACGCCCGCACCCACACCGGGGAGAAACCGTACCGCTGCCACCAGTGCAGCTACGCCTGCAGCTCCCTCGGCAACCTGCGGCGCCACCAGCGGATGCACACGCAGGAGAGACCACAGAGGAGGGAGAAGGAGAAAAGACGAGGGAGGAGGAAAAGAGCAAATGTTGAAACAGAAGAAGGTAAAAACACCTAAAGCGACATCTTCAGATTAGGGCTGCAATTAGCTATTATTTTCATTATCGATTAAGCTGCAGATTATTTTCTCGATTAATCGTTTGGTCTATGAAATGTCCATTTCAGTTTCTGAAAGTCCAAGGTGATGTCTTTAAATGTCTTGTTTCTTCTGTCCAGAACCACAAGATATTAAGTATAATATGAAATAACACAGAGAAAATCAAGAAATCTCCGTATTTGAGGGTCTGAAAACAGCCTTTTCTGACATTTTTGCATGAAAAATATCGGCTCGTCGATGCAGTTCTACTTCAGATGTCTTGTTTTGTCCGACCAACAGTCAAAAGCCAGAAATATTAAGTTTACAATGATACAAGACAGAGAGTGTGGAGAAGCTGCAACCAGTTTTTGCATTTTTGCTTCATAAATGACGTTAATGATTAATCAGGTATCATATTTAAGTAATTACCACAGCAGAAAGGTCTTTTTGTTGTCGGTATTCAATCAAACATCTCTGTTGGTTGTGGGAAGCTATGGATGAGTTTTCTGTTTAATTAACCGTATTACAGAAAGAAGCCACGTTTGCTTCTCTCCAAGAATTATTTATGTTTATTAAGTTATTAAGTTTGGTTAGATTATAAAGATGTAAAGACTCAAAGAGATTATTTTGTCATACATACTTTTCACTTTTCTATTCCATGCTCTAAATTTATAGCTTTTTTAAAGGTGTAAACAGGCAGTTGGGCTCAATTTGTCAAATGTAAATGTTGAATCTCCCTGCACTCGACACTTTTTTTTAGCCTACAGACGAGCATTTTTTAATTTTGCAAGCAGAAAAGAGGAACCAACAAGTCGAAACTGAAAGAGTTTAAAAAATGAGGAAGAGGAGTGCTAATCGACCTGAAACTTACCTCAGCTGAATTCAGCAGCATCAGAAGACCAATTTTACATTTAATCTTTTACAGTCAGCTGATAATTATTCAGAATAACGGCAAGAAACGGTAACTTAAACTGATTCACATACAAGGTGCCACTAAGGAAGTCAAACCATCACAGCAAATGAGGGCATTTTTTTATATTTAGAGATGAGTATATACGAAGAAGTAAAAAGAGGAAGTTTGAGCTTGAGGTGGAAGATAAGTTTCTTATTATCTGTAAAAACTGCAGTCTGACACTTTTAGGGCTATTCTTAGGGAGGTTTTCTAATGTTTTCATGGTTAAATGAAAGAATATGCTAAGTAGACCAGACTTTCTTTTTCTAAGTAAATAAATGTTATTCTCTCTCTCCTCTTCATGCAGTAGTATCAGACCTGACCCTACGAGTGTCCCAGGACTCAGGTTACCTCCAGACGTTGGGGGGCCTCGGCTCTCCCTCCGCCCCGCTCCCTGTCCTCCTCTTCCCCCTGTGCTGCCGGATGTGTGGCCTCACCCTGGAGGAGGCCGACCTGGAGGGCGACAAGGCCGAGGGGGAGGGGGAGGGGGAGGGCGACGGAGGACAGGTACGTTTTCCTTAAGTTGTTTCTGTTTTTGTCATCGCTTGTAGAAAATTTGTCCAAGTGGATTTTATGCTGAAAAAGTAGTGCAAAGTGTTTGTTTGTTTCCATAGCAACAAGTTGTCTCTATGAGCCAACAGAAACACCTCAAACTTCCACATCACAGCCGTCACGTTCCCAATTTATGATAATAATCATAATGTAATCAATTAGTTGTTTGAAAGCTCAGAGTGTCTTTCTCTGGAAGCCCAGTAAGAAATGAGGCAGATCAAGTCTTCTGCTCTAAAAGTGGCGAGACAGCGACAGATTTCATGTCCCCTCATGTCCTCACCTTTGACAGCGCTCTGTATTCATTTTCAGCTGTGTCGTCGTTGCTCATTGGATCTGCTCTCCAAAGATGGATCCGGGTCTCCGTGCAGCCCGGCCGTGTCTCGGGGATCCCGGCGTGGTCAACGTGGCACCAATCTGTACCGCTGCCCTCACTGCCCCTTCCTGACCCACTACCCCAACCACCTGGCCCGCCACGCCCACACCCACTCTGAGGAGAAACCCCACCGCTGCCTGCACTGCCTCTACACGTCCTCGCACCTCGACAACCTCAAACGCCACATGCGCGTGCACACAGGCGAGAAGCCCTACCAGTGCCCGTCGTGCAGCTACGCCTGCGGAAACCTCGCCAACCTGCGGCGACACGAGCGCATCCACTCGGGCGCCAAGCCGTTTCACTGCGGCGTGTGCGGCTACTCCTGCAACCAGAGCATGAACCTGAAGAGGCACATGCTGCGGCACACGGGCGAGAAGCCGTACGCCTGCGCCGAGTGCGTCTACACCACGGGCCACTGGGACAACTACAAACGCCACCAGAGGAAACACGGACACAACACGGACAGCTGGGACAAACACGCACCCATCAACGGCCTCAGCTGGGGCAGAGACACTCAGGAGAGCCAGAGTCAGGGACAGGAACACAGTTAGATACTGTGTGTGTGTGTGTGTGTGTGTGTGTGTGTGTGTGTGTGTGTGTGTGTGTGTGTGTGTGTGTGTGTGTGTGTGTGTTAATGTGTGTTGTATACACTGGTGAACCTCCAGCTCAGGGTGGAGTTAAACTCAGGTGCCTTTGACAGGCTGAAAGACTGTAATACTGCACTGACTTTATATAGGGGCATTAATGTGTGTGTGTGTGTGTGCTGCATATACAAACTCACATCACACACACACTTTGAATCAGTGACAGTGCGTCACTCTTTTCTTCAGTAAATGCAGTCCACAGACTTCTGATCTGTCACAGTGTGACTTTCTCTAACTGTGTGACATGAAGCCAGTCTGAATCTGCTGAATTGAAATGTTTATTTTTTTCCTCGACAGATGATCTATATTTTGTAAATGTGGGTGCATCGTTGTCTCACAAGCTTTAAGTTAATTTGAGTCAATCTGGGCGTTTTGTTTTTGTTAAATCCAGGAAAGATTGGACTCATTCCGTTTGTCAGTGTGCAGCCTTAGCTCGATTCCAGACCACTGAATCATTGTGATTGTTTCCCCAATCAGATCGTTGTAGGCCAGATTAACAGGGATGCCATTTTACTACGTCGCTAACTATATTCATGAAACCTTGTGACTGAAAAATGGTGACAAGAAAGAAAATAACAACTCTTAAATCAACACATTTCTTCAGTCATTATGACAAACTGCTCCAAGCAACCGCACACTCACTACTGATTATTTATGACAAAACAAAATAACCCTGAGTCTGTTATATTGAGAATAAAGTCATAATATTATGAACTTTTTATCTTAGAATTATGACTTCATTCTCATGACATGATGGTATTTTTTCACTTAAAATCACAACTTTATTTTCATGACCTGGCCTTTTCTCACTTAAATCACAACTTTGCACCAGATTATTTGATATGAAGCCTGAAATATCCTGGAATTTGAAGACCTTTATTCCAGATAAGTAGACTGCTAAGTTTTCTTAGTCATTCAGAGGATATCACAGCTTGTTTCAGCCGATTTACCTCTCAGACATCAACAATTCAGGGAACAATAGAAAGAATGTAGTCACGAAAGAACTCTCATTTTATTAAATCAAACATTAAAATCCTGGTCTTTATTTCAGACAGAAAACTTTCAGACTCAAACTCTCAAACACAGTTTCTTCAGGCATTATTACTCGTGTGTTAAATAAGCTATCAGATCAAGAAGCTGTCATTCAAATCCAGGCTCATTTTAAATCAAATCTAAATGTCAAAACTGTGAATTTATTAGGCTGCGAAATATATTGGAACAAACAAAGCTGGCTGGAGAATATGTCAACGTTCAAAAGCTGAATTTCTACTGGAAATATGAAAGCTAAAGCCGTAAGACAGTTTCACAGGAACAGTTCAATAATTTGCTTTCTTTCCTTCAACTAGAGGAGAAGGTCTTAATTCAGGATTAGCCTAGCTAGCATAAAGACTGGAAGCAGGGGGAAACAGCTTGCCCGACTCTGTTCAAAAGACAACCAAACACCTCTAAAGCACTTTTTTTTATTATTATTTTTGTTTGTTCAACCGGCACACAAAACAGAAATAAAAATGTGCATTGTCTTCACAGTGAGGTTGCCAGGTTTGTTGTTCACAGTGCCTTCATACCAATAATAAAACAACTCTGACTGAAGCTACTTCCTCTTTTCATGCTCTCTGTTTAGGAAACACCTGCTCCACACACCCTGGGGTGGAGGGACGAGGACGCTGAGGGACTCATGGTGCACAAAAAAACGCAGAAATGTCCCCCAAAAAAACACCCATCACCATGTACCCAAAACCAGTGAGTCTTGATGATGTGTAGGTGTGGTAGAGGGTGATGGGAGCAAGGTCAGTCTACTGTGACTGTGACACACTGATGATCTTCAGTATCACATCAGTACAGCCTGTATGTAAAGCAGATGGAGTTCCTGTGTGTGTTGTGTGGATTTAGTTTCAGAAGCGACAGCTACAGTACATACCTAAACCCATGGGCCTGGTGAGTAAAGTTTTTCATCTATTATTGGATTTGTTTTAATGCAGAAATCTTTCTTTAAATTTTAAATGGCTATGTTTTGGTCCTCCTTTTAATTGCTGTATTAATGGTTAATAACTTGTTTACGAATGCTTTGTATATATAAGCCATTAGTAAGAAAGAAAACACTTGTTTTGTCTTTTTAGCTCTTAAATTCATCAGAAAGAGCACTAAATGCAGCGTTCAAACACGTACAGTACCTGATGTGACGCATTTCTACCAAAATGCATTGATTCATATTTTGTTTTTAATATAATATATATTTCATGAAAAAAAAGTTGTAAAAAAAGCCATAGTATAGTAGTATTATATAGCATTATATTTATATTATATATAGTAGTATTGTATTTATGAACAGGCTTCTCATTTTGTGTCCTCCCGCTCAGGTGAGTTTTTGTTGTGGTTACATAAAATAAAAACAATCAAATATTGTTGAAGTTAAAAGCAGAGTCGACACTGAGGTCATGACCTTGATGCTTTCAGTCATGACCTCAGAATATGTCAAATTCTGAGGTCATGACCTTGATGCTTTCAGTCATGACCTCAGAATATGTCAAATTCTGGGTACAGCTCTGGTATAAACTGTCATGAAGGATGAGGAATTTACATCAATGTGTGGTGTATTTGACTCAACAACCCTGCCACGATACAACAGGGAAGCTGTTTTATCTCTTTGTCTGTTGTCTCTGCAGAAACATTCCAACCCCAAGTTGTTCCCGGGGGACATCGTGGAGTATCCCAGGAACAAGTACTTCTCTCATTTCGCCGTGTACTACGGAGAGCGGGACGGCGTTCCCTACGTTGCTCACCTGACATGTCGAGGTTGGTGTTTTCTGCTCTGCTTACTTTGTCTTATTTCCTTTAAAACAAGTACAAGTATTCAATAAGGCAGGTTGCTGCTCATCAACACGACGCAACTTATTTCCAGAAAATTCTGTATATTGGAAACAAATTAAATAATGCAGTGGTTGATTTCTTCACTTGTTTTATAAGACAATAAGACTCAACATTGGACAATATTTACCTGATAATGAGATTTGAGATATTAAAGTTTTGTGTTTCGAGGTGTAAAATAAAGATATTCCAGTGTGGATGAAACTTGTAAAGAAAGCAGGTTTTATTCTGTGTAATGTGACAGGAAGGAGGTTATTATCGTGGTTTATAATTTGTGGTATTATTGATCATTTTCATAGCAAAAGATGTGTTTTATTTCCTTTCTAAAAATGTGAATCTGCCAATCTGAGTAAACATATTTAATATCATTATTAATATCTTGTAAAATCAAGTTTAATTTTCTTCATCGTAGAGCAGCAACCAGCTCTATTCTTTTGTTATGTCAAGATACTTATTTCTAGAAAAGACTTGAAACAAGTTGATGATCTGTCATACTTAGAGGGAGGGTTGGGGAATTTCACAGACAAATGTTAAGACTCTTCATCAGACTTTTTTATTTATACACCAGATTTTAAAACACTTCCATTGTGTTTGTTTGTCAGATTCAGACTCCAAGCTGCCGCTCTTTGGCCGAGCTCTGAGGTCAGAGGTCAAACTGGATCCACTGGAGCTGCTGGGGGACAAATACAAGGTAACTCACGAGCAAAACATGTAATGATTTAATAAAATAAATGACGATGATGACAAAGTCTTTGTGGACGTCGCAGGTCAGCAACATGTTGGACGACTCGTTCCCGGCCAGAGACTTCCACGGCGTGGTGAAGCCGGCCATCGACGACTTGATGGGGCGCGAGGTGACGTTCGATATCCTGTTTCATAACAGCGAGCACCAGGCGACGCTCTTTAGATACGGAGTCAAGAAGTCTGAACAGGTCAGTGGACGAGGATGTTATTGGATTGTTTTTACTCACCGTCTTTATTTATGCTGAAATAACATCAGCATCTTTTTCTACTTCAGTCGTCACATATTCTAATTGTTTTCACCAGGTGAGCAGTCACCGAAATTTACTTTTCTTTCCAAATGTTTTGCGTGTTTTTAATCGGTGCTGTTTGCTGTTGTTGCTAACCAATCAGCAAGCAAAGAGCTGTTAAAAAGTACAGAGTAAACATGAGTAACAGAAAAGAAAAAAAAATCAAATAAGAGCTCAAAAAAAGTTGTGACTTCTAGGATAATCACAGCCTCATGAAACATTGAAGCCCCATCTAAAGACCTAGAGCATTCAGAGGATGGATGGATCAACAGAAGTGCTCGCCATCCAATCACTGAAAAATGCAGTTCTTGCAGAAATCTCCAAAATGTAAAAAGTGTTTGATCCCAAATCACAGCATGGCTTTTTCTCTGGTGTTCCTCAAGGTCTTGGTGTCTAAATGTGGTATTTTGGAGGGATTATTGATCATTTTTATCAATTCTCCAGTGGTAAAAAATGGTTAAATTTAGCACCAAATCTGTGTAACAAATGGTATCAACCCCAAAATTGCTGCAACAACTTATGAGACATAATAGCGCATGGGGATCATATACTTCTATCATTATGCTCTTAGCCCTTATACACCAGAACAACTTGACACACAGTGCTGAACTGCATCTCAAATTAATCTTCAGGTTTCCAGCTTTCAGATGATTTCCACCACTTCTTTGTGACATCTACTGTTGACCTGTTATCTCTCGCTAAAGACCCCCTGGACCTCCCTAAGAAAGACTAAAACGGCTCTACTGTGGTTCTCAAAGGGTCTCAAATAAAAACTGGCGATCAGTCTTTGGTCGCTGTGTATACGTCTGTTTAAATGTGTGTCTGTGTGTTACAGATAGAGAGGATTTATGAACATATCATGCCGGCCTGGAAGAAGCTGTTTGAGGAGAAAAAACTGTGAAAACTGCTTTATGTTCACTTCCCATCTCGACCACCGGAGGGCGACATCGTTCTCCTGATTTCAAGACGAAGGTTACGTAATTAAGAGAAAAAGAAATATTTTTGTAATAATAATTCAAGAAAAAGTTTGCATATATATAGGAAAATAAATGTTTGGATTGGGTGGATTAGTTGCTAATGTTAAACTTTATTTCCAGAATAATATAACTGGGTACTACTGTTGAGAAAAAATGTAAAAGTAATGATTCTGAGAAAAGGTCATACAAGAAAAAAGTCGTAATATTTTACATAAATTAAATTTACAAGAAAAGGATATAGTCATGATTTAACAAGATAATCTCTGTATATATTGTGACTTTTTTCTCAAAATATTTAGACTTTATTGTAGAAATCATAAATATCCACATCTTTGTCCTTTTTAGGATTTGATTTTATATGTTCCTCTGTAATTTTTGCATGTATGCTGCATATTTAATCAAAATGTTTTCAGCCAAAGATAAATGCTGCCTGCTAATTTTTGAACTAAAGAAGCTAATGTTCATCATTAAACAACTTTTTGGTTTCATTTATGTCAGTTTTAATTATCATTTTATCATCTCACTGTTCCTATTCTTATTATTTCATTATTATAAAAAAGAAAAGAAGTTTAACAACTTTTATTGTCAATCTTTACTTTACAAATAAAGTTATTGGGAGCGGTCGTACAATCTTTTGTCTTACATTGTCTCCTGTTTGGGTTTTCTGAAAAAAAAAAACGTCTACATTGTAAAAAATCCAGAAACAACAACGAGCTCCTTCGCCGCAATTAGATACCTGATTTATTGATTATTGTTTACTTTAAAATAAATGTTAGAAAATAGTGAAAATGTTCATCATAATTCAAAGAGGAAATCTTCAAATGTGTTATTTTGTCTGACCAACAGACCGTCTCCATCTTGGTTTTTGGCTGTTTTGTAGGCCAACAGGAGGTTAGCATCTCCCTGGTTCCCTCCACAAAAAGCCAACGGGATTCTTCCATCGGGTTTTGGATTACTGCAGAAAATCAGCTCTGTGGCAAACACACGTTTATGATACTGACACGTTTTGTTCAGTAAGATAATCTCCACAAATGAACACCACTTTTATGATTCTTGAAGTGTGAATGCAGTCACCAGAAGTAAAAAGCTAACGTTAGGCTATAAACCAACTACACCACGCCACATGAGCGTGAGTATACACAACGAGGCTGTAAAGGAGGACGAGTTGGCGTTAGTAGTCTCATTAAGACACTCGTTAGTAACCGCCTTTTTAAAGACACATAAAGGCTTCAAAACTCACAAGTGGGGTATTTTATATCGTAGAACAAAATGTTTCAATCTCTTCAGCTTGTGTTAACCACAGAACTTATTTAGGGCATCTAACTAAAAACCCATTCAATGAACCCATCGACTTTGAGACGTGGGAGCAGAAGTGCTAAAATGCTAACTCATTTCTGTGTTTTAGGACTCATTCCTGTAGCTCTCTATTAATTGACTAATGTAATAATTGATTCATTGTTTCAGTTTTTGACAAAAGTTTTTAATTTTGCTCAAATCAGACATAAAAGCTCTTTAATTTATCTTTTTTTTTCTGACTTCATCCTCCCGCCCTCACAGTTTGGGTGCCATGGCAACGCCTCCGGCCTTCATCAGTGTTTCTTTGAGCCACGAGATCAGGATGCCATTTGTCTCGGCTGGCCTTTCCATCTGAGTCCAGTGTCCACACTCCTCAATGTGTCCTCTGCTCAGGTTCGGGATCTGCAGTCCATAAACAGAGACGTCAGATTCATTTCCAGTACATCTACCATCACTACTGTCTTCAGGAAGGACTGATTGGTAATCATGCTGCTGTTTTTGTTTTTCTCACCAGGTCCTCCATCCCCTTGGAGAAGGCCGGCAGCAGCACCTGGTCTTTACCTGCCGTCACCATCAGAGCAGGCATCAGCAGCTAACATACACACACACACACACACACACACACACACACACACACACACACACAAAGTCAACCTTAAAAGCTTTCATAATTTATGTGGATTAATCCGCCGCTGAAAATAGTCCCTAACAAAGTCACTATTTCCTCCTGTTTGTTTGATAAACTACAGTGAGCGGCTGTTTTAGGAAATTACTGATGAAAAACTATATATTGGTGTTTTTAAGGGCAATAACATGCACTTTGCTTCCGTAACATGTCTCCTTTCAGACTAGTGGAAAGAAAATATTTATTTTACTACTTTGCATCTGTAGATTTCTACTAAATTCACCAAAAGTTACCATTAGATAACGCCTCATTTACATATTTAAACATATCATTTGAGAAAACTTGTAATACATAATGTCAGTAATCAACTGGGGAAGTTTCATTGTGATATCTGTTAGTTAAATCTTTTATGTTATTCACCTGTAGTATCTATACAATCTATATCTTTAAAGGCCGTTTTCTCAAAGTGAGTTTTTTTCTCATACTTTGAGCCAGAACTCTTTCACTTACATCCACCAAACTTTCCAGTTTCATTCCTGTCTATATTCTGAAGGTTTTTACTGAATATTTTCCCAGGATGTGTATAAACCCGGTTTTAGTGTACATGTAGCTTTTTGTGCTCTGTAACAAACCTTTCCGGTGGGACGAGAGCACATCCACCTCCAGTTCAAATCCCCGTTTCGATACCAATTCAACGGCCTCCTGTGAAACGAAGCAAAGATGATTACTGGCTCACTGGAGAGTAATTCTCATTCTCATAATGATACAATTCCTTGTAGTTTTTTTGCACAAAAACCCCCAAATTAAGTACTTTTTGGCACAAAATGTTGACTACATCGGTCAAAATTTGGCTGCACCTAATGATTATTGTCTTTTTTTTATTATTTTGGTGGAAATAGAAGGTGACATAAGAGAAGTTACATCATTTAGATATAATATTAACAGAGGCTGTACGTTGGATTTGGCCACCCGTGAAGATGATCGGCACTGTATACTATATAAATATAAACGGCTCATTCTAAGGTAATGAAAACACTCAATTGGTATTTTCAGATTATACAATAGATAGATCCCCTGATCAGAATCAG
>CAKAOI010028473.1:0-51392 GCA_916701655.1 Sebastiscus albofasciatus
GCTCCAATTATGTAAATTCTCACCTTGCTACAGTGATGTAGAAGTGTACACCAGGTTGTGTCAGTACACTGTGACATCACTGCAGCAAGGTGAGGATTTAAACCACTACTGCAGTGGTTCCCACAGTGGGGGCCGTGACACCCTGGAGTGCCTTAAAGGTGCTAAATTTGGAATTCAGTGCTTTTCTATTGCCTCCACACGGCTCTCAACATGGAGACGGCTGAGCCGGCAGCTAAAGGAACTAACAGCATGAACAGTGCAAACAGTGCTGACGGAGATAACAGTGTTAACCTGAGGGGAACCAGAGCGTAGGCGTTATGCTTCTATGATGATGCTGTGAGTCAGGATGACGATATGAGCGGTATCCTCCGTATGAGTGCATTGCAGAGCGGCGGCCAATTAGCTAGCCAGTGGGGCATACTCACATGCACAAACATGCACAAACATGCACAAACATGCACACGCTGCCGGCATGGCTACGTCAACAAAGCACAGAGAAGCACACGCTGCCGGCCTGGCTATGTCAACAAAGCACAGAGACACTCAGATGCAACACACACAGAGGGAGAGTCACTTCATTCTCTGCTCTTTACACAGCAAATAGTTGTTTGCTACTATATTGATGCTCTGTATTTTGAATTTAGCACCTTTCAAAGGCGGGAAAAGAGTGCCGCAATATTAACAAGACAACATCAAAACTGAAAAAAAAAAACAAGCAAAGAACATCGGAGTCACTGTATTAAGAGCTCACAGTTGCCAGTTGTCATAGTAACACAATAAGCTTTGTGGCATGTGAGTTTTCAAGGTGCACAGCAATGACAAATACAGACAATCACAGCAAGCATTGGACGGGTTTCTCGTTGTAAACAACAGAGCTCTGACAAATGCGGATTCATCCTAGCACAGTGTGAGACAGCTGGACCTGGGTACCATGGAGGATAAAACAAATCGCTATGCAGAGGTGCCGTGGTGTTTTGACACCACTGCACTAGAGGTGTTAAGTTGCTCTTTAACTTAACATTTAATTTATAATACAGTAATTTAATACATGTAGTGTAGGGCAGGATCAAGGATAAGATCCACTATTACTGTAGGTGTCTTGGAAGTAGGCGTCACTATGAATATACACAGAGTTGTGTTTTTATTATAAAGCATAACAGTGTTTTTAATGTCTCTGTTAATGACATGTTCGGTGTACAAAGATCAAATTATGAGGGTTCTCGATGTTTCCTTAAAAGTGAGCTTGACTGAATGAAATGACCTAAAACCTAAAATGACATTTGGTATGTTATCCTGCCCAATAACCCACAGTGTATGTTTTCTGCTATGTTCTGTTCCATATGTATTTTAACAGGAAGCAGTCCGTTGGACAGCCCGCGCAACTTCTCACCAAGCGGACCTGCCCACTTTTCCTTCGCCTCCTCTCGCAGGTTGGCATCCCTCCTTTATTCACACAATAAGTCACACATGCAACGTTACAAGGGCAGTGCGAAGAAGTTGATAGGATTATTTTTACACACACACACACACAGAGTGAAACTCCTCAGGGAACACACCCACTCACACACACAAATGTGAAATGAAACTGCATGCTTCGGCTCTGTCTTTGTCCTGCGCTGCTCCCACCGTGACAGAGGCCTGACAGCGGGCCCAGATGAATGAGGCGAGGTGCCAGGATTTCGCCCAAACGTGTGTCCCTCATCACTCACACAGAGGAAGTGTCAGACATGGCTGGAGGAGGCCTGAGGGGAGAGAGGAATAAAAGGAACAAAAGTATAATTAGATAGAGAGGAAAGTGAAGGTGGTGGGATTGCTTTAGTATAACTGTGTTGTTTGGAGGGACTAAAATAGAAACTGATGTTGGAGTTCTGGCTGTTAAAAGTGATGGAAGTGATACGTTCTCCCTTTTCCACTGTTATTTATGTTCTCCTCAGGGCTGATGGTCGTAGATGGTCCCTGGCTTCTCTACCTTCCTCAGGATATGGCACCAATACACCCAGCTCAACGGTACGTTTAAGAGAAAGAAGAAAGCCACACTTGTTTGATTTTTCATTCATTTATCAGCATTTTGGCACATCTTGTCCTCTTGAGGACAAAAGACAGTACTCATTAGGGTTGCACCGATCCAACTTTTTCTCTCATCTTCTGATTTCCAATCCGATTCAATTGTTTTACCTAATTTAAAATCTGTGTACCTCCCTGTGTGGATCTCGCTCGAATATATATATTTTTTTATGAGGTAACATGAGGCCACTAAAAATTGAGTCGGCGACCCACTCTGATTAAATGACACTGAATTTAACTGCATTCAGTGTGGATCGGTCAAGTCTCGGCCAGTACCCAATCCACTTGATTAAAGGGATGGTTCGGTGTTTTTAAGTGGGGTTGTATGAGGTACTTATCCATAATCAGTGTATTACCTACGGTAGATGACGGTCGGCACGCCCCCAGTTTGGAGAAGCAGACCTGAGATCTGCACAGAAGCAAAGCAATGTACTGCTGTAGACGAGTGCAGCGGCAAAACGTATTTTAGCGACATAAAAGAAAGGCTCACCTAAAAAAAATCAATATCCATTTAAGTGTACACTATATTTAGAATATTTTCATTTTCATTGTGTGACCCAAACAAACTAACCGATCAAGGCAGCGGTAGACCAGCAACTCCTGTGTTCTGCGAAGTAAAATTACAGTTTTACGAGAACATACTGTAGATAACGGCTTCAGTTCCCCGTCAGAAACATAGACTGTATAGCCGTCTCACGGCAAGTTAAACTGGTGAAAATATTCTAAATATAGCGTACACTTAAATGGATATTGATTATTTTTAAGGTGAGCTTTTCTTTTATGTGGCTAAAATATGTTTTGGTGCTGTCCTTGTACACAGCAGTACATTGCTTTGGTTCCATGTGGTAACTCCTGTCAGTTTCTCCAAAACGGGGGCGTGCCAACCGTCATTCACAGTCGGTAATTCACTGACTGTGGATAAATACCTCATACAACCCCATCTCAAAACACCCAAACTATCCCTTTAAGTCAGTAACAGCGCTGATAATAACTACATATAGGATAAGTACATCTCTAGTCGTCATTTGATGGAGATATTTATATGCATTTGTAGCCTATATGACAGATATTTTAGATCAGTGATCATCAATATGTCCACATGAGGCATCTGCAGCTCAGGTGGTAGAGCAGGTTGGCCGTTAATCGCAAGGTTGGTGTCTGATTCCTGTCAAAGTGTCCTTGAGCAAGACACTGACAACACATTTTTCCTGTGTGTATGTGAAAGAAAGCAAATCGCTTTTTACAAAAGCATCTGCCAAAACAATGTTATGTAACATTTCAAGAGCCTGCATCAGAGTACGAGTGTGTTTTCTTTAAGTTCTCTCTTTAAGAGGATACCAACATAACTGTCTACACAACAGACGTGACCACAGCAGCAGCAACTTTCCTCCCATCTGTCGTGTATTATTACTGCAGCAGCCACGGCACCTTCTGCTTTCTCAAATCCAGGATAGGGCTGACTAAGTGTGTCCTTGTAACACAAAACTCATGACTATCAAACAGGACACCAGAGTGTAGCAGCAGTCTCCTGAAAAGGCCTCTGGTGGCTGTTATGCTGTTTTCACAGAGAGATTCCTTCATGTTCCCCCTCTCCATAGCGTGACAAGTGAAAGCGCATAAGGATCAAACACTGGACTTTCTTTCAGTTCAGGAGAAAAGTAAACTAAAGTGGGATTTTCTTTTTCTTCTCTTGATAACATAGGCTAAGTCATGAAATCACATTACATTTTTCATCCATTGTTAAATTGATGAGTTGGGTTTTTGTATCCTTTGCATGAATATGTATCTCGCTCAGTTCATTTATTTGCATATATTTTCATGCATAAAATCAGTGCGCGCAATTCTGCTTGTAAATTCATGTTCTAAAAGTTGCATGTTCTACTTTGGTCTCGCTCCGCTTTGAAATGATTACACGGCACACTTGCAGCTAAATGCCATGCATACACAAACACACACACACACACACACACTCCCCTGTGTTCTTTGACTTTGTACTCGCTGCTGCGAGTCTCAGCCGATTATTTAAAAGCATTTAGCGCTGAGGAACATGCATCGCATGTAAAGCTTGAACTAAAAATAACTTATCAGTTGCTAAGATATGATCGACCTGATTTACCTGCAGCTGACGACTTGACCTTTCTGAAAAAGAAAAATAGTGGAGCAGTGATAATGGAAATGTAACCAATCTGTATTTTTTCCCTGTTCCAGTAACTATATCTCTATCCATCACTTCATCCCCAGAGAAGCGGAGATGGATGATGGATGGCAACAGAGACAAATAAAAGAGAGTGTAGGTGGAAGTGAAACATGTTTTGAAGCAAACGGAGGGACAACAACAATGTTCACTCTTATCTGAGTGAAGCATAAGAGACTACTCAGAGAAATGAACTCTGCCAAGGCCCATTTGGTAAATAGTCCATTTGAGAAATGGACCTTAATGTGTATGACGCTCAGGTGGAGGCAAGGTGTTGACTCATAATCCACCCCCTGTGCACTTCTCTGCCGTCTTGAACACAATCACTTCCTCTGCGTCTTTGCTGCTTTTCACACGTCATTTCTTCCATTCACTTCCTCTCGTGCACCTCCTCACAGCGGCACGTATAGAGAGACATACAGTACGCCGCAGGCGACTCATTGATCTCTTTTTACCGGTAGATGAGTTTGAAGATGGTTTCCCAGTCTCTCCATACTCCTCTCCAGCTCCATCACTCCTCCTCTCCACCTCCTTCCCATCAGGTTTCTGTGCTCTGCTGGTTCTTACATGGGCCATTACTCGCTTGATTAGTTACAGCAGGACCCTTGCATACTGAACAGAGCAGATGAAAGGAGGAGGAGATGTGTGTGTGTGGGGGGGGGTTTCCTATATAAAGAGGTAGATATGAACCAAATTTATGCAGGAAAGCTGCAGACATGTAAACAGCTGAAAGTGGAGGTAACACATGGACAGAAAACGGAGAATGAAACCTTCTGTCGGATATCCGTACATCCCAATTCTAATTTCCCTTCACTGGAAATCTGTTAGATGTTGGACGCTGAAGCTGATCGGACTGCTTTGACACTGCTTCACCACAACACCACAGTTTTACACAGCCTGTTCTCATTGGGCTTCAAATACCGACGCTTTGTCACGGTCGTCGGAAAACCCATCCGCGGAAAGTGTTGCGGTGACGTAGTTTAAAGAGCGAAAGAGACACACAGGGCGGGAGGGGAGGTGGATGGGTCCAACAAACACAGAGCTTTCATTCAGGAGGCCGCTATTCGTGTCCCGTGTGTTCACTTTCAGTTTCACTTTACAATCAGCTGATCGTTTGTGTCCCGTGTTCACAACGTCAAGTCACATTTTCACTGTACAAAGGTACAATTTAATAATTAATTTTATTAATTTAGTAAAACATTATTGCTGACGCCCAGAAACGTCATGAACACAGCAAAATCAGAAGAAAAGAGAAAATACAGGCAGAGGGCTGCAGGGTCAGATAGAGATACCACCACACACTTCTAGTGGGTCATAAGTGATGTTTGAGAGGGATTATTTTTGTATTCGTCTATACGTTGTTTTTTAGGAAAATGTTGCATATTACACTTTTAAGTCACATGTGATGCTGAAAATCTATAAGAAACTATATTTTGATGCGTACACAGTTTATTTACTTAATTTCCCCTTTGCCAGAAACAAATTTAGGCCCAAACATTTCTACGAATAATGAGACACTCTCATCATAACCTTTATTATTATATAATACATTTACAAACAGAAATGCTGATGCAAATCATTATGAAATAAGCGTTATAAAAAAACATGTTGCTGCTGTAGTAATGGCTCATGAGCATTCAGTGTCCGGGCAGTGAGGTCCAATTACAAATGTTGGTGCATTACAAGCTCTGAATAAAGTTTTTGATGTGTGGATGCTTCAAACTGTTTATTTTAAGGGAAAAACATGCAGAGACAATTCATTTCTTGTTCTGTTTTGCCATGTGGGAGGAAAATAGTGCTAAAAACAGTAACTTTACACTCTTATTTTTGTATTGTTTGTACATAATATCAAATTCCAAGCCATCAAAAGATGACAGAACTGTTGAAGCTGACTGACAGCTGTGGCACCACCATGAGAAAACTGACTTCAGTTGATGATTCTTTAAAAACTTGTTTCCTCGATGCCTATTTCCTCGCATATTTTCCTTGCATCTCTCGTCACGTCTTCAGCGAGAGAAGCAAGTGAAGGAAATCTGGACGCAATTAAATAAATTGAGATGCACTCTGTGACTGAACGAAGGAGCGAGACAGTTATGAGACTGTTTTTCATCTATGTCAACCCTCATATCCAACGGCATTTCCCTCAATCTCCGAGCTCTCTGTGTCTCCAGGGAGCTTCTTAATTGATTCTGTTGACTGGACTTGCTGCATTCACAACGTGCTTTTCTGCAGCTTGCAAGTGGCAAAGACCTGAATGGAGTTTCTAATGGATTTTTATTGCAGAAATCATTGTGTGGCCAAAGCCAACCATGGTGTCCCACTGGGAGATGTGTTCATTAAGCCTCCCATTGATCCAGGCTGGTTTGTCCCTCCTGCACTGAAGAAAAGTGTTTTGTTTAAAGCTGAATAGCGCTGCCATTTACCCCCCCGAGGCAGCAGACACTTAAAGGCAGCAGTCAACTTTTAGGTGGAGTGACTCTTTCATTCCCTGCAGTCTTTTTGCTGTGGTGTTCAGTCCACATTATTCTGTTTTTCCCTCCTACACTAACTCCTTCTGGATATTTTTCTTGTTTCTCCACCTCTCTCTCTTCCTCCCTTGTTCTTTTAAGTTAGTCGTTTCTTTGTTTCAGTTCTTTCCACCCACTCATGGTACACCTTGTGCTTTCTTCTCTTCTTTTTCTCTTCTCTTATTGTCACCACATCGATTAGGTTGCTCTTGCCATTTGTCATTTTTGATGTCCTCCTCTCTGTCACTGGATATCTATTTTTAAACTATTGACGTTGCAGCTGCAACAGAAGCTTTTTCAAAGGAGTCCAACAAAAGGGCAGTTCATAATTTAACCTTGTCTCTTTTTCATGTCTCCCTCCAGTCATCCAGCTCATCCCAGGAGCGTTTGCACCAGCTGCCCTTCCAGCCGACCATGGACGAGTTGCACTTCCTGTCCAAGCACTTTGGCAGCACTGAGAGCATCACGGACGATGACGGGGGCCGACGCTCACCGCACGTCCGCCCTCGCTCTCGAAGCCTCAGGTTGGCAAAAGAAAGTTTAAGCAAATGGAGACCAGCCACTAGGCATATAGCCATCTTTAACTTTGCATGCAATTCGTCCCTGAGAGCAAACGCCATATAAGGACTTAGGTGCTGGTTTCTTCTAGTGGCAGGAAGTAGCCGCCACTCGCTACCTTAACAAAAACATAATTTCATTTCATTTTATTGTTTGTTAAAGTAAAATAACTATCAACTAAGTTTAATTAACTACCAATTTACCATTTATATAGGATGGTTATTATGAAGTGTTACCGGAAATACCTCAAAATGTTAGTACGGTACTCATGTAGTTGCTTCCTACCACTATTATTAAATGAGTATCAGTCCACCCTCCAGATGTTTGAGCCTCTCCAGAGTGCAGCAGTTTCTCTATTAGCAGGAGTCTCCATACCTATTATAGCCTCCCCTCTGGATGCAACATGCCCCAACTACATACAACACGTCACTACTGATCAGTATTCAGTTTTCATATTAAGCTCCTCAGCGGTCGCTGCCCTACATAGATAATCTCCTAACTTCTGGCTTCAGTATACAGAATGCGTTTATTGTGTAACTTGACGTGCCTCATTATTTCTATTCATATCACATGTGAAGCTAAACTGTGTTTGCCCACTAGACTTGTCTTCATGATATGCTTTCCTTCTGTGAATGTCTAATTCAGCGCTGTATGAGATTCTGCCACGTGTTGAGTTTACATCTGTGCATATGTGTGTGTAGGAAAGTGCACATGTGACTCTGAATACATTCATGCTTGTCTGACGTCTGCACCACGTGTGGCGTGGCGTGCGGGAGGACGCCGGAACTAAACTGAGTGTACTGAATTTCTGATGGGTCGATTAGCATAATGTCCAGACAGGATGGACATGAGGGGAAGCGGTGAATTATTCCTTCATTCAAGTGAAAAAGACAGAATTGCGTCTCACTCTCACCCTCACTCTCTGTTCTTTGATTTTCTCAGTCAGTACTGTTTATTACACTCCTGCTCTGTGTGTGTTTGTCTCTCTTCAGCCCGGGGCGCTCTCCATCCTGCTATGACAATGAAATAGTGATGATGAACCATGTCTACAAGGAGCGCTTCCCCAAGGTCAGCCTCATACAAACAAACACAACGGTGTAAACATCAAATACGCACACAAATAATATGCATGCATGCCACCTCTTTAGCTACATTGAATTACATTTAAAACATTTGGTAGATTATTTTTTCCAGAGCGACTCCCATCGATGCTCATTATTTGTAACTAGGGTGGTATCACCATATGGCCTCAGAACAACAGACGATCATTCACAAAAGTCTGGTCTGCTCCTCCTTTTCTAGGAGCAGACCAGTCTGAGTAAGATTGGGCTTCTGTGATGAGCCAGGCAGCAATATTATCCCAGCATGCAGACACTCACGAGTCACAACACTACATGAGTCAGAGTGTAAGTAGCCCCAGCGGCCTCATTGTCAGGGTGTAGAAGATATAACTGCAATGTCCAGGGTTTGACTCCCAGCCACGGGACCTTTGTTGCATGTTTTACACCCTGATGCACTCTCCTGCTGTACTAAGCTGTTATCTATGTTGTTACTTTGAAAGAGGCTTACCATTCTCCTCTGACCTCCAACATAAAGACAGCTCTCAGTCAGAGGGCAGATTTCATTTCACTATTCTTGGTTAGCTGTTGATACAGCAATGTGGGAAAACTCTTGTAGGTCGTCCATGTCTGAGATGCTAGACCTGACCTATGAGTCACTGATCATGAGCGCATAATCAATTAGATCACGTATCTCGCTCCGGGGCCAATATGCAATCAAACCGTAAGCTAACCTCTTAAAGCTTGCATTATGTTCCGAGACATGGATACATGACTCAATGTCTGAGACAAACAACTATTTCTATGACCAGGGAAATGTATGTCAGGAAATGTGGTCACTCTGCAAGCAGGTTTCCTCGCTTGCCTCGCACACAATGTGCTCATTCACTGTAATGCATTGTGAAGCAGTGCTAATAAGGCTTCCCACATACAATTGCACACTTCCCAGCACTGTGAATAAAAGCTTGACATTGCTGCATCCTCAGCGCCATTATAAAGAGAATAAATAGCAGTTGCATACCTGAAATAGTTATTTAATGGATGCTTTAAAGCTTCAGTAGGCAGAAAGTTTTTGGCATCATTGGGCTAAAAATTCAATAATAGCCCTTTCAGCATATTGTAATTCAAGTGTTCTGAGAGAAAACTAGACTTCTGTACCTCCTCATGGCTCTGTTTTCAGGCTTTAAAAAATCTGGTAAGACTTTGGCCAATCACAGGTCATTTCAGAGAGAGAGCGTTCCTATTGGCTGTGCTCCAGCTGGTGGGCGGTGCTTGGTATTTCCTCAACTGTTGTAGACGTGGCTGCCGGGTCACAAACTTTCTTATTTTACAGCTGAACAGTACACTACAAGATGATTCTGAAAACATTTGAGGCAAGAAATAGGCATTACAGTAACATAATATTGATTCATATTTGAAAGTTTGACAGTTGAGGAAAAAATACCAAGCACCGCCCACCAGCTGGAGCACAGCCAATAAGAACGCTCTCTCTCTGAAATGACCTGTGATTGGCCAAAGTCTTCCGTCAGTGTTGCATGCTAAAAGAACAGCTTTGTAGGCTTGTCCTCATCAGCCCAGGTGTGCCAGCACATTAACGACCTGCAAAGCAGAAGAGAAAGCAAACACAGGGCAGGCCGAGCAGACACACAATAAGGGTCGTCACAAGCGGTTCTTGAGAAAGCTGCAAGCAGAGGCCAAGCAATTGGCCCGTTCTGAACTAGCATGTTTTGAACAGGCACTGCACTAGTGTAATAAAATCACCGCCTTTACAGGTTTTGATGTGCTTCATCACTGACGAATCAGCCTGCGATGACAGGTGTCAAGACATTACCGATGCGTGGGCTTATGTACTGTAGGAAAGCTGAATCTGGGTGATTCAACGTGGGGGCAGCCTGACAAGATGATATCCACTATCTTGTATTCATTTAGGCCACAGCTCAGATGGAGGAGAGGCTGGCAGAGTTCATCCACAACTACTGCCCAGAGAGTGTCCTGCCACTGGCCGACGGGGTCCTCAGCTTCATCCACCACCAGGTAGCTGAGCTGTCCAGGGACTGCCTGACCAAATCACGCGAGGGTCTCATTACAAGCGTCTACTTCTGTGAGCTGCAGGAGAACCTGGAGAAGCTGCTGAATGACGTGAGTTGTGACACATGAGTCATGGAGGCGGAGAGGAATGTAATCCCAAACAACTGACACCGCCTGTCTCTCCATCTCTCTCCCTTGCCATCAGGCTTATGAGCGCTCCGAGAGCTCGGAGCTCACCTTCGTCATCGAACTGGTCAAAAAGCTCTTCATCATCATATCTCGTCCGGCCAGGCTCCTCGAGTGTTTGGTGAGTTTCATCCCTCCATCTGATTATGCAGTCAGTTTTGTGAAACAGTCACTCAACACACACTGATACGGATTCACCAAATGAGCATTTACTGAATCAAATGACAAGATCCCTTTTTTTCTGAGAGCCTTTTCACATTCTGAGTATGTTCTGCTTCATCTGCTGGAAAAGACTTCTGTCCTCCCACTTTGAGATGGAGGGTCGTCTCCTTCATACTGAAATGGTATCAAAGCATGAGCAGAAGTGGGGCAGGCTGTCTACTGTGCATTCAGTCTGAAGTGATGAAACACAGGTTTTGTAAGTGTTGCACAGCTGGAAGCTGTTCTGTCACTCCTAAAAGGGAAACTGACTTTAAGGGTTTTTTAACAATCTTTTACATTACATTTGTTTTACTTGTGACAAATAAAAAAAAAACGGATATCTTTTTTTTTCTGACCGATTTTCTAAATTTTATTTTCCCATGTAGTCTGGTGGGGGGCACAGGGATATAAGATAAAGGAAATGTATTTATACATTCATACAGGGAATGTACACTCTACGATAACATTCCTGCATGCAATCTCCAAGCTTCTCCATGCTTTGTTTACGTAGCCGGTCCGGCCACGTGTGCATGTTAGTGCATGTGAGTCCCAGTGTGTGTGCCCCACTAGCTAGCTAGTCACCGCTATTCTCAACCTACGATGTCGCTGTGGAAGCGTAGCACCCCACCCTCCTTTCACGTCTGCAAACAAAACTCTTTTATGAGCATGAAGTCTTGGGGATGATTTCTCATTTATGCTGTGTCTCAAATTAGATACTTCCGTTAGTACTCTTCCATGTAGTACATTATGCACGCTATGTACTTACTTGTGTAGTGTGTGAATTTCAACAGGGTGGTGTTGTCTCCAATCGCACATGGCTGGTGTGAACTCACCGGAAGCTCGGTAGATCAGCTGGTGATAGTCAGCCATGGACATCACGCCGTATCAGCAAAAATTCAATTCAGATGGATAAGTTAACCCAATAATGGCTTCTATCCGACTACAGTATAGTGGTACTTAGTGAAAAAAAAAACACAACCGCAATCGCAACCGCTGCAGCTTCCTTCCCGCCATTTTCACAAGTTTGAAATAGGCTGGTGGCCCCTCCCCTTCCGCTTCGTAGCAAAGATGGCGACTGTTGAAGGTGAGAAGTGTCCAGCGTTCCACAGTCAACATTTTGACCGTTTTGAGTACAACATCTGGGTTCTTAGAGTGCACTGCATTTTGCCGTACTTCTCAGTGTGAACGCGGTTATGCACTCAAAATAGCAAGTGTAAGTACAGAAGCATGCAAATTGAGACACAGCATTAGTAACAACATTTCAAAACATCACAAAACAGGGTACATCAGCTATCAAATTATGTCACACGGTAGAACATACAATTGCAAAAGTCTTAAATCATTAAATGATCAGTCAGCATGGCTGCATTAGAATCAAAACCTGTACAGAGTTCTACTCTCTACCTGCTTTCTGCACTTGTGTTGCATATTTACTACGTCCCCTTGCATTCACAAATGGCTGCTAATGTACACTTGCTTCCAGGAAATGTAGTTTCATGTTCAGCATTCTTATTACATTAGATTTGAATGTATGAATGTACCGTATTATGCAGTGCAGGTCATGGTCTTGTGTCATTCAGTGCATCAGACATGCTGCACATCTCTCAGTACGCCGCAGGATATTTTTCCAACTTAACTCGAAACTGTAAAATATTCTTTCCACCTCCACTTTCTTGCTGATCTTCTCGGAAGCGAGTCAAATCAGCTGGGAGACAGAGCCGCGTCCTTGACATGTGGATAGATACAGTACATAACTCACTTCCACTTGGTAATAACAAGCCTCTCTGTATGCACAGGAGGCTTAGCCATACCTGAATATCAGCTCCCTGATTCATAGCCTTGCGTGTCCCTCATTGGTGAGGTCCCGCCTCCAACCACTCCCCCCAGCTCATCTTTCTGTTGCCAAGGCGACCATCAGAAGAGGTCGATAAGGTCAGGCAGGATGTGGATGGGACTTAAGATCCTCACCGCCTTTAGGTTAGAGAGGAGGAGACACGCACACAGATAAAATGTTGTCCGCCGGCGTAGAGTTCGTTTAGCATTCAAGTCAGTTGTGAGTTGTGATTTGGTGAAAATGTCACAGAGTCAGTCGGCTGTTGGCTGCAGGGATATTATCCTCGAGCAGAGCAGGCTATCAGAGAGGCAGGTTAATTCCCCCTCTCTGTACGCTCTCTTTTTATTTTTTCTTTCCGGTCGAGGGGAGCAGATATGAGAGAGCAGGGGAGGAAGGAAATGATCCCGGCTGCCCCGGGCTCTGCTTTCTAATCAAAATGTTATTCCACCAACAGGAATGAAACTGAATCCCAAAGGACACCACAAAAGGCTGTTTCATTGGAAAAAAGATGTTTGAAGAAAGCAATTTAAAGTTGGGAGGTGTATTAACACTGATTGTGTTTGTTTGACAGCCCTATAGCGGCATTTGATCATGAATTTGAAGTAAATTCTAGTTGTGGGATTATAAATTGGGAAATCCTGGAATTACTTAAATGAATTTAGTATGTGACGTGACACAATTTACAGTTATCACATATCTCTGTTTCTGTTAACTAGGAAGTTAGTCATCATGGTTCAATACCCAGCTGTAGAAGATAATCATTATTGTGATATACTGTGAAACATTCTCTTGTAATATGTAACCACCTTTTTGTCACCAATCATAACTCGTAGTGTCAATCATAGTGATGCAGATATTTGGGAGTATAAAAAATCTGATAATATATTGGCATTGTTTATCACTTTTAAAAACATCAAGGCATAAATACATAAACAATCTGGATATGGATACCTTCAAATTATTTTTCTTTTTAAATTATGACCAAGATACTTAAGATAAGAAGCTTTTTTAAAGCAAAAATGCCAAAAATGTACTGGTTCCAGCTTCTCAAATTTAAATATTGGCTGTTTTTTTTTAGTCTTCTATGATAGTAAATTGAATAAAATTGCAATTTGGAGATGCCACCTTGCACTCCTTGAATGATGTGACTATTTTCTGACATTTAATAGACCAACAGTTAATCAGTTAATTGAGAAAATAATCCCCAGATTAATTGGCAATGAAAATAAACATTAGTTGCAGCCTTAAATAAGGTATACTGTAAACTATAAATGAGTACAGCTTTTCTGAAAAATAATGTTGCCATTTCAGCGCCATAATTTTACTCTTCAGTTACAAACATATCATTATATATATATTAGACAAATGACTCACAACATCACCTATATCTTAATACCATCATGACTGCAGGCAGAATATCATCAGTGTTCTATCATGATGAGTTACCTACAGGTTACCTGTCTTACTCAGCAGTGCAGTCGTTTAAAAATCATTCAATCCCTTTTTCTTGATCTCCCATGAAAAATTTGTTTGAGGATTAATGAAAGATTTCAGGGGAAGGGAAAAGGTTTCACTTTTTATAATCCCACACATCAAACACTTCAGTAGTGTTGATTTTAAAGTGGTAATCATCTGGTGTTGACAGGAGCTGATTATTGTGAATTCACTTCTGGAGATGATGTGGCTCCAGCGCTGGTCTTCAAACCCATCTCAAGGTGTTAAAACTGACGTGAAGCTATTTTATACTGATGAATATTAAATGAGAAGTGATCATTTTGCTGTGCTGCACACACTAGATGTGTTCACTCCTATTGGAGTATACCTGTACTTCTGAATACTACATTTGAATTCGGATGGTAGATCATCAGATGTAGCAGTTTAAGCTTTAAGGTGTATTTATGTTGTGGCTTCCTTTGATACTTAATTTTTCCGGCTCCTAGGAGTTCAACCCTGAAGAGTTTTATCATCTGCTGGAGGCAGCGGAGGACCACGCTAAGGAGGGACAACTGATGAAGGCGGACATCCCTCGCTACATCATCAGCCAGTTAGGGCTGACCAGAGACCCACTGGAGGGTAAGAGAAAGATATATTTTCTGGGTTTTGTTGTACAAATGTAGCTTTAACCGAAAATAGTGTATGTACACAGAAAGAAATGTGTTTGATATGTTCTGTTAGACATTGGCTGGTTCCTTGTGATATTTATAGACTGAGGAATGAGCCTATTTCTCAAAATGTCAAACTATTCCTTTAAGCTTCTTTAA
Source organism: Sebastiscus albofasciatus (assembly GCA_916701655.1). Taxonomy (NCBI): domain Eukaryota; kingdom Metazoa; phylum Chordata; class Actinopteri; order Perciformes; family Sebastidae; genus Sebastiscus; species Sebastiscus albofasciatus. The sequence goes on from CAKAOI010028473.1 coordinate 14,892, forward strand.
GTTAGTTATTGTAGTTTGTCCCATTGATTTGGCCCACTTATCAACACCACCAGCAGTCGGAGCAGCAACTGTGACTGTGAGAGACAGATTATGGATGGAATTAAGGGGCTTTAAAGCCCTTAGCATCGGGTTGTCGCAATTTGCGTCAAAATCCGTACTCCTTCTTGCAGTCATAACTCAAAGAAAAATTTGAACACATTGATAGAAACATTTTTTAGATTCAGTCTGACAAACATTTCCTGAGGATATTATCTCTGATGTCCATCACAAACAAACATCCATAAAAAAGACACTCCTTACAGCTCCAGAGCTTGCCTGACAATCATCATGTTTCTAAGTTTCCTTCAGTATCAAAGTAACCCAATGATAGTTGTATGTACTGTACAGGCATGGGTACATTGCAACCAGGAAGTGCTAACAGCTAGTTTGGCATACTTTTAATGGTGCCAATTTGTCAAAATGTAAATAAATATATGCAAAAAAATAACACAGCCCCAGCTACCTATTTACATCCACTAAAGCCCCCAAATCATGGATGAATTAAGAGAACTGGCTACAGCGTTGGCGGCGGGGCCCCTGTTCATTCCTATGAAAGTTGCTCAGTGGCGCATGAAGCCAAAATGGCTCGACCTCCGAGTGGAAAAGTACCCGGATCTTCCGCATCCATTGGGCCCATGGAGCAGGCGCAGTAGCGTCCGCTCGGTTACGGGGTCACAGGGTCACAGCCATCACGCTGTCGTCATGGCTTGCCAACTCCGCCTCCATCTCATTCACATGAACGGAGGAAGGGAAATAACTCTGGATTCAGCTATTAGTGCATTCTACAACTTTTAGGACCTAATGATTTAAATAAGGGCTATTCAAGTGTTCATGATTTACCTAAAAAAGAATTATCCGCTGAGTTACAGACGTCTCTTTCCCAATATAAGTCTATAGGAAAAAGTCTTTTTGGGCCTAATGGCATCACGTAACGGACAAGGAAGTTGTAGTACCGCCGTTTGACCACTAAGAAAATTGGCATCAGCGATCGGCGCTCTTCCTGGGGGGCTTGCCCCAAATGATGGGAACTGTAGCCCCACAAATCAGAGCATAATTATCCCCAAAGGTTAGTAAGGCAAAGATGATAAAATAATAGGAATTACACCACTCACTTACTTACTTTTTTCATGTAGAACATGAACATACAGGCAATAAAGTCAAGCCAGTGGTTATCTTGTTGTCTCATAGTGTTAGACTTTAAGACTTTGCTTTAAGCTATCGATCAGCTTCACTGGTTGTTCAGGATGAGGATGTACGAGATGTGATGGATCATTAGCTGGCTGGTGGTGCGGCGGCGTCGCTGTCTTTCATTAATCTTCATGGCTCAAACTCGGCCCCCAAACTCACATATTAATTCACATCTGCTCAGCCGCTCCGGGTCTCATCCATCAGGAGCTGTTCATTAGCTGATGGGTTAAATGACCCGGAATGACTCTTTACAATAAACCCTTGCCTCCTGCCAGGCCTTTCTCAGCTTATCTCTGCTAACAATGTGCCACTTGATATCTTGATCTTGCACTTTTGTTTTTGCACCTACATTGTCATGCATAGACCTTCATGCACACCCACGTAGCTGCTTGCACACTTTCACACTCTCATTTCTTTTCTTGGCTCCTCACATAGAGACCGTTGACAAGATCAGTTGTTTTCAGCGTCAAAGAGAAACCGACAGAATATACGATTGTCAGCTCAGTGACTTTTATTTCACATGACGTTAATATCTGCAGAGCGGCTTTGTAAACGCTTTGCAAAGTTAATTATTAGTCAATTATTTCCCTGCTTCAACAAAACAGTACTATAATCAGTGTGTTCTTGCAGCTGTCACACACAAGAGAGGAAGAACACTGAAAATTAGCAGCCAGTGCTGCTCAAGGAAGGAGAAGGTACAAAGTGAGGGGGAGGGACAGCTGAAGGAGACAAGACAAATTAATAGGAAGACGCTATTTTAACTCTTATGTTTTTCTTTCTGTGATCTGACGCGTTTCATCTGTTTTTAAAAAAGCTGTTTTGTTTAAGATGTCTGAGCAGCTGCAATGTTTTTTATCTGCTCACAGCAGTGTGGGATGCCTGGTGTTTTAGCATGAAAAATGTTTTCATTTTGACACCAGGTTTGCTTGTTAACTAGCATGTTTCTCAACAGAAATCGTGAGCCTTGACAGCTACGACAGCGAGGGTCCACATACTCCAGAGACCGATGACTCAGCAGAGGTGAAGAACAAATAAACGCAGACAGATCTGTGTTTACATGTATTCACACGCAATACGACTGCATACACACACACACCGCCATTCAAACACACACAGCTGTCAAATCAAAGAAACAATGACATTTGAGCATTTGAACATTTAATTGAAACAGCCTTTGTGTTGATTTGAGTTATAATTTTTGAAATGTGTCACCAGGGAAAAGGGAGAGCCATCAAGCCACCGAGTGAAGAAGATTTTCAGAGCATCAAACTGATCAGCAATGGAGCTTACGGGTAAGCAACGGACTGAACTCATTGACCCCTCATAGGAACTAAATCAAATATTATATTGTGTAGTGTTATAACAAGAACAAATCTTTCCAAGGTCAACAATCATTCCTGCTCAATATCATATAGTGAGATCTAAGATCAATAAAAGATGCAACACAATATTGGATCCTGGAATAAAACTACTCCAATAATACTACTGCTACTACTACAACAGCAACACTATGATAACAATAGTAAAAAATGTTTCCATCGCTGAAAAGCAGCTGCTTTGAAAGAAAGAAACCAGTCTAAATGAATATGTTCAGTGGAAAACCCACCAATATGTTTTCTGAACTACAGTATGTTAATGCATAGCTAAAAATGTACATTGTCAAATGCAACCAATCATCAGAACTATGCTATGTATTGTTTAGTTACATAAAGCAAAAAATGATTTTTTAAACATGGACAACGCACTAAGACTGACTTCATTATTTACATGACATCATGGAGAAAGCCTGGCAGATGAGGAAACAGCCCTTTATCAGGATAAATGTAAATAAATAAATAAATGTTTTACCTGATTATAAAGATGTGTGCATATAATGTTATGATTGATTTAATATTATTGTTTTCTTTGGGTTTTAGTTTTGCATAGATCTTTTCATTGTAATTCTGTTGCTAGGGCAACAGCTTTGGTCCAAGTTTACTTCCTGTCAGCTACTTCATTAACAAACATTGCAAAAGGAAATACAAAGGAGCCCATTTAGTATTTTTATTAAGTTAGTAAAAGGTCTATATGAGCTACCCAAGGATGTTTTGTGATATTTTTCATGTTTTAGATATATAATAAGCGCGTAATCCCTGTGGGATGGACCATATATTTGGCATGACCAGGTAAAAAAAATAGATAACTAACTAACACATCATCCTGCCATGGAGAATAAAGGCACAGTCACTCATGCGCGAAGGCGTGTGACTGTCGTCTGCTGAGGTGTTATTCAAACTAAAAGTTGAATGCCAAGATGCGATTTTGCGGAAGCAAATGTTCTTTTGCCCCTTTGCTCGCACAGAATGGGGAAAGTGAACGGGAGGCGATTATTAATTTGTGCATGTGAGAGAATTTAAGGGGAAACTTCTTTAAAAGACATTTTCTGACTTATTATTCAGGCACTGGTCTGTAGAATAATTCGAAAGCCTCAAAGTGTACTCTACAACTAACAAGCAATCTGTGGGGATTTTAAAACCATACCGTGTGGTCTCCTCTCGGTCATAATGAGTACACATGTTGCTGCATTTTAAAAGATTTTCAGTTTATCTAAAGCTGGCTTGGTCAATATCTGCCTTTATGAAAGAAAAAGAAAACTTCTGGCTTCAAAAATTCTGTTCAGTATTTCAAAAATTCAAAAGTTAGTAGCTTGGAGCTTGACATTTTGTGCCAGACATTTTTTAAGTCTTAATATCACCCACACTGTATGAACTTCATGTCAAACAGCAGATGGAATATCCTCTATATTTTTAGATTTTCTTTCATACAGTACACTTCACAATGGTCTCCCCACTGTCTTACCCTGCTTTCTTTCCTCCATACCTCATCTTGGCACCACCAGTCCCTTCAGTTTTCACTCTCTTAAGACTCTTCTGTCTCACCTCCTCTCCAGTGCCGTTTACCTGGTGCGCCACAGAGAGACACGTCAGCGTTTTGCCATGAAGAAGATCAACAAGCAGAATCTGATCCTAAGGAACCAGATCCAGCAGGCATTCGTGGAGAGAGACATCCTCACCTTCGCGGAGAACCCGTTCGTCGTCTCCATGTTCTGCTCCTTTGAAACACGGAGACATCTGTGCATGGTCATGGAATATGTTGAGGGTAAGGGTTTGGTTGCAGACTTTATTACACTGAGGGAGGACTTAAATTGAAAGGATGTTAGTATGATTTATGAGAACACTCTGTATAGGTGACTTTCCTCTTCCGTTTGCCCTTCCTCTCTCTGTGTCTGAGGAAATGTTAGATCGGGTTTCTGTTCTTTGCACTTAATTTATTTAATTCTGGATAAAAGTGTCAGCTAAACACCTGAATAGCAAGTGATGACTTCGTCTGCTCAGATTCAGGAAAATGAAAGTAATATGGTGGAGACTCTTATTTCACTATCACAATGATTCTCAATGATCATGAAAGTCAAACAAGGTCAGCAGTAGATTGAGGACAGCGTCGTGGCTGCAGCACTTCTTATGTTATCTGTTGGTGCACAGACACACTGAGGCATGAACGGTAGTCGTGAGTGACTCATGTGGGATGACTCTGCCAAACGTGCTTTAGGGAGTGCAAAAGAATAGAAACATGAAAAAATAAAATGTTTATACCCATTTATAAGCACAGGTTCACCACAAAAATAGAAATACTGTTATTGTGAATCACGTATTATGTTGCTATTTTAATCAGAGGTTCAAATTACGTCATCCTGCAGATGCTTCAGTACCATTTGTCTGAATAATTTTCATTCAACATTTCTCAAGCAGGACTACAGTCTTTCCTTTCAGAAGTATGAAATGGATAAATCCGCTCCCACCTGAACGATAACTCGTGGTGTTTCTGTGTTCTCAGGTGGCGACTGTGCCACTTTGTTGAAGAACATCGGGGCGCTGCCTGTGGAGCTGGCGAGGATGTACTTTGCTGAGACAGTTTTAGCCCTGGAGTACCTGCACAACTATGGCATCGTCCATAGAGACCTCAAACCTGACAAGTGAGTGTTTAAAGGCGCACTAATCAATATTATTTTTTAATGCCTCTACACCGGCGACAGCTGGGCCGACATTATGTTTTTGGGTTGTCCATCCGTACCAAATTTGGCACACACCTTTGGTGGTCAAAGGTCAAGGTCACTGTGACATCACTAAACACCTATTCGGCCATAACTCAAGAATTAATTTTCTAATTATGCCAATTTTCACATAAATGTCCAACAGGATAAAATGATGAAGTGATGACATTTTGAACAGACATGGATGTAAAGTGCAACTTGATTGGTTGGTGGAGGCATCCAACCGCAGTAAGGCAGGCCTTACCTACAGTACAGCCCTTCTCAAGTCTGCTCCGGTCCTCTTCTCGTTTCCGTGCACTGAGCTTGTTTGGTTTCAGCTCATTTAGGTTAGCAAGTTTACACAGACAGAAACTAAACTGAAATCCTTCAGGGATGAGGGTCCATCTCGATCTCGATGAAAAGTTTCTCTGTGCATTCATCTGCAGCACGCCAGTCTCCACTTAAGCACTCTCCCCCTGGCACATTATGCAAGACCTGCCCTCAAAAAACAGTAAATGACAACCTGTGATCATGACACAGCTTTCAAAATAACCACATAGTCCATTATATATGGCTTTTATTGCAATGTCTGTTTTCTCTCTCCAAATAGTCTACTGATAACATCCATGGGACACATCAAGCTCACAGACTTTGGCTTGTCGAAGATGGGTCTGATGAGCCTCACCACCAACCTGTATGAGGGACACATTGAAAAAGATGCCAGAGAGTTCCTGGATAAGCAGGTACAGCACCTGTAACCTTAGTAGCAGTGTAGGTTTTTGGACAATAATTGCAGTATTTTATCACCACATTATGAAGAACGAAGTCTGCAGACAGATGCATTTAATTAGCGACTGTATGAATGAGGTGTGTTATTCTAAGATGGGATGTTTGGTGGCTGACTGGCATTCACAACAGCATCTTATAGTCTTCTCCATCCGTGCGAACCAACCTGACAAGACGTCTGGCAAAATCAATAATCTCCAAATGAAGACAGTGCATTACAATGCTTCCTGTGTAGTCAGAATTAGTGAATCATTAATGATCTCCACCTCCATCACAATCCCGCTTTTAGAAATTACAGTTATTGTTTATGCTCTGAATGAAACCGGTCATAATCAGTCACATCAGTCAGCTCTTCTGGGTGGAAGCAGACATCTGTTTGTCTGCCAGTAATCAACTCACATCTGCAGGATGAAACAGACCAGAGCTTGGCTTTTCATGTTCCTAGTTGAGATTCTGTTTAGGGGAGTGTTTCTCATTCACTCAATCATGATGTCTCTGTTCTATAAGACAGCATGCACACACACACATGTAACCGCTCACATACTGACACAAGTGCATACATTTTATATTCACTTTCAGATATCCTCAAAAGCAAATCATTACTGAACATGTGTGATTATTAGAATGAAGCCTTGAACATGTCATCAATGTGGAACATGTAAAAGAAGAGAGAAATTAATGGTTTCCATTACAACAAGTAGAACGTAGCCATGCAAATTATCTTATCAGATTTCTGCTGCCATACTAATACTAATACTAATACTATTACTAATATAAGGACATCGATGAGGTTTCATTTTTGGTGCTTACAGCATTAAAAAATGACTTTTGACTCAACAGTTTCTCTTTCTAGAAACAAGTTTCCAGTTACCTGAAAAGTCCACAGACCTTGCTGTGTATAGTTTTCACTATTTTGTTTTACTATTCAGTGTAAATAATCGGGACATCGTACTGTATCTGTATCTGGAACGGTGCAGCTCCTTTTGACCTCATTGTTTTGGCACGGTGGCAGAGTTCTCAGCCGCAGATATCTCAAATAAAATCAAAGCTATCTCCATGGATAGATACATGGGGAAAATGTTTTTTTTGTGATTTGGATAAAGTGGCATTTTAAGTCCTCCCGAAAATGCATTTTTCTCTTTGTTACTTCACTTGGATGTTTTCACCTTAGAACGGACTTTTTAATGCAGTAGGAGACATCTTGTGTTAAACTGTGTTCAACTTTTGAAATGAACAAATATTTGCATATTCATAGATTGTGCTTTTATGATTTTTTAACTTGTCAATTGAACTTTTTTTGTGGAAAAACTATATCAGAGACAAATAATTATACAAAGAAGAGTATTTTTATGTCTTACAACATATCTGGAGGGGACCTTTAAAGAATATTTGAGGAAAATGGACAATGATAAATGAGCTGCTCCATAGACAATGACTGATTTTATGGACCCACAGAATGTTTGTTTTCTTTTTTATAACCAAATGAGCTTTATTTTATTGAAGAGCTGTCAGTTGTGAAACAGAAAATGTTCCCATATACTCAGAACATTCCCCTGGGTGCTCTTAGTGTCATCTATAACATCTCTCCCTTTTCATTGTCTAAAGAGCAGCTCCACACTTTATACCCTATGACATCACGAGTTTGAGTTTTAGCCCTCTAGTTTTTGGATTTGTTCATGTTTACTAATATTTTTTGGACTGTCTTAGATCATAGGAATAACATGTATGAATTTTGAATATAGGCGTAAATCCCCTTTAAGTTAATCAAGCATCTCCAACCCATTTTTCTTTCTCTCTCCGTTCCTTTCTGTCTTCCTCGGCCTCTCCATCACTCAGGTGTGTGGTACGCCAGAGTACATCGCTCCAGAGGTGATTCTCCGTCAGGGCTATGGGAAGCCGGTGGATTGGTGGGCCATGGGCATCATCCTCTATGAGTTCCTGGTGGGCTGTGTGCCATTCTTCGGAGACACTCCGGAGGAGCTGTTTGGACAGGTTATCACAGGTAAGAAAACCCTGTTAAACGTACACTACTTTACTCATTTGTGAAGACACTCACAAACCGCACATTATTTAGCAGTCAAAAGCAAAGCACAAAAGCTGTAGAGGATGTTTTCATCCATCTGGGTTTCTGGGTTATTGTCTTTCCTCATAGTACTGGAAGTGGGTCATATTAAGTGTACCAAACTATTTTAAGACTGCCACAAAGTTTAGAAACCAACTTGTGTGTGTTTTAAGGGTCGGTAAAGTGTGGGCATTCTTATACAATACCATGCATCTCAAGTTTAAGCCTTTAGATTTTGAATACTGCTCCACATAGAATTTCTTATTTCGTGTCAGGTATTGAGGGCAATTTTCCGTAGTTTGGATTAGCCTTTGATATGTCATTTTGAAAACTACTTCAAAAGGAGGCATTTCTTTCTTCCTTGTTCCACTGACCTTTTGCTCCTCTCTTTGTTGTCTCTGTTAGACAATATAGTTTGGCCAGACGGTGATGACGCTTTGCCTGCAGATGCCCAGGACCTCATCTCTGCCCTGTTGCAGACCAACCCTCTTGTGAGGTTGGGTACAGGTACTAACCTTTGCATTTACTTGATATCAGAGCGTTTCTCCCACCAGTTGGTCGTGCCTGGAAAACCTCCAAATGGTGGCACCCAGGAGGCATCCCATTCACATGCCTGAACCAACTGGCACCTTTTGACACGAAGGAGCAGCGGCTCTACTCTCAGCTCCCTCCGAATGTCTGAGCTTCTCACCTTATGGTTGAATCCATCCGCCCTGCAGAGGAAACTCATTTCGGCTGTTTGTATCCACGATCTTCTGGTCAATACACAAACTCGTGACCATGGGTGACGGTTGGAATATAGATTGACTATATACGACTTAAGTTTCAATTTATTTTTAAACCTGTGTTAATTTTTTCAGTGCAATAAGCTAGAAACTGAGCATCTTATAAAGTGTTAGCAAACAATGGGTTATTTACAAATCCAACATACACAGAGTACAATATTAGCATTCAGTTTATTGCCACTTTTTAATTATTATTTTTTTGCACAAACATGAAAAATCCAGATAATGAAAAAATAGGAACTGTGTCACTATCACCCGTGAATTTAAGTCCATTTAGGTCTGTTTTGGTCTCCACTAACTCCTGAGGGAAATATCTGGCTCCTTAATTAGCAGTGAAATGCTCCACTATGTTCACTAGTTAGTTGCTAGCTTTGTCTGTTTGGCGTTCAGGTTTTAAGAGCCTTTTCAGTGAAAACAGCCATCTGCTGTTCGAAAACAAGACTGATAAGAGCAGTGAGAGTGAAGGCAAACTGGAAAACCAAAACAACGAGCTGAGAGTGGCAAAACTGCTCTGTAGAGTTGAGTGGAAACTGCAGAGCGGGGGTGATAATTCTCTGCGGGTTTGTCACTATGAGAGTCACCTTTACTGTCCATCCATGCTGTATTTTGAGTGAGGCCGACAGGTTGTGTTGTTTGTGCCGCCAGGCGGAGCGTACGAGGTGAAGCAGCACTCCTTCTTCACAGAGCTGGACTGGAACAGTTTGCTGAGACAGAAGGCAGAGTTCATCCCTCACCTGGAGTCGGAGGAGGACACCAGCTACTTTGATAGTAAGTTCCTCTGGATTTATGTGTCTGTAAAGTACAGCACTTACATCAATATTAGCTTTATGGGTTGTACGATAATTTTCAGTTAGAAATGCAGTTTTTATGTTGAACTGACAGCTCATATATTTCATCTCCTCTCTCTCTCTCTCTCTCTCTCTCCCCTGCCAGCCCGCTCGGATCGGTATCATCACATCAACACATACGACGAGGATGACACCAATGACGATGAGCCTGTAGAGATCAGACAGTTCTCCTCCTGTTCTCCTCGCTTCAGCAAGGTTTGACTTTGCCTCTCTTTTAGCCTCTCATCTCTCTCTTACTCTCTCAGTCATTTAACTCTATTTTCCTTTTTTCCCTCACTGAGTTAACCTGTTATATTCTGTCACTTGACCCTTGAGATTATTTGAAAGGAATACATTAGGAAGGAGAAAAGAGTCGGTGTTACTGTACAGACAGCAGCAGCAGCAGGAGGCTGGACTTCGGAAAGTCTTGCCAGGCTGCTGTAACTGTTACACCATTCCTTCTTATTCCTTCTGTCTCCACTTTCTATTTTAAGCCACTCAGAGGCCCACGAGGCTTCGCTCTACACATGTGTGTTTAATGACCCAGGCAATCTTTCATCCTTTTTTTCTCATGCACTCTTTCCATGGCCAAATCTCTTTTAATTGTGATCTGTGGCTCTCTCTCTCACACAGTGTGCCAGCGTGTTCTTCCTGTCACACTTTCCCTCTCGGGTGGGATTTTCTCACCTCATGCTGTCTTTTTTTTCCCCTCTCTTGACTTTCCCACTTCCATCCTCCCTCCCTCCCTCTCTCTCACTTGCTCTGTCTATCCATCTGCCTTCCCTCTGTCTTTCACCTGGTCCGTCCTCTCATGTCTGGGTCGTGAGATAGTGAAGGAGCTCTTCAGAAAAATCAAAAGTGCCTCATTGAGGGGCTCAATTTCAATTAAATTTGAGATGTATTTGAAGTTACGTCCGAGGGCTGTTGAGTTGCCTCGCTCAAGCAAAGCAGGTGAACAAAGACCTCTCCTGAATACACGCACATAATGAGTTCTGCAGTGAACACACACATGTGTTTGATTCATTATGATTTATTAATGTAGAGCTGCAATGATTAGCTGAATAATCGATTAGTTGATGATAGAAAGTTAATAACTTTTTAAGCAAAAAGGACAGAAATTTGCAGATTTCAGCTTCTCCAGTTCACAAAAGGCTTTCACACATACGCAATAGTATATAATATAATATTATATATTGTTATATAAATATATATAATAGTATTCCCCATGACCTGCAAACAGACAGTTTTATAATACACCATAAACAGCCTCTTGGTTCCCTGCACAGCTTAGCACATCTTATCCCAACTCTTACTGTTTTTATTAGCTTTTGTGAACCTTTTATTGTATTCTACATTGCATTAATAGCATCTGCACTTGTAATATCTACAATTGACTTGACTGTTTTGTGTTTGTCATGCCACCTTGCTCCAAAAAGAATTTCCTTTAAATATAAATGTATCTGAATTCAACTGAGGAAAATCATCACATCAGTAGTGCATAAGTGGCGAAGAGATGTGACTTCTCAAAGTAGTGCTATGATGTTGGATGTTACAAGGACTGTGATAAATGCAAATGCAGATCCCACCGATCTGATTGCTTCAGATTTGATGCATATGGCGGTGTGTTCTTTATACTATGACAGTTTTCCTGAAATTTTATTTAAAAAAATCGCCTTGCTTACAGTATCGCAGAATATCGCAATATATTGAATAGTAACCTCTGCATCATGATATGTATCGTATCGCCAGATTCTTGCCAATTCACAACCCTAATATATATATATATATATATTTGTATATATATATATATATATACATATTAGGGCTTTGAATGCTTCGGTTTTTGGTTGTTTTTTAATATATAAGTATGTAATAACGTATAAATCCCCAAAATGGCCCATGAAATAAGGAATAATCCCACAACATTATTCATTAATAATATTCAATATAAATAATTCTTAGTTATTCTCAGACGGATATCACTGTTTGTTGTGTGTAGAGGTGCGTGTGTGTCAAGTATTGTGGCAGCAGCACTGAAACGGGGGGAGCTGGAGACAAACAGAACGAAGAACATGACAGCCTGTAGCACTGCACCGCACTGCGAAGCTTTGAATACCTTAGATATATATATATTTTTTTATTATGTGGCAGAAATCAGCATAGCAAATATCCGATATCTGAAATAATTACAGCAAAAGAATATATAGCTGTAACCCCCACTCACCAGAGCTGTTAATAACTGCTAACGGACCAAATGCTGATTGATCTGACGGCGTCCCCCTGCAGGTGTACAGCAGCATGGAGCATCTGTCTCAGCTGGAGCAGAAAGCTACGACCTCCGTGTCCCGTCGGGAGCACAAGGGCCCGCGGGAGGACAAGGTGACCAAGAGAGAGAGCCTGGGCAGCTTCAGCATGAGAGACAAGAGCTGGAGGACCGGATCCCCCGAGATGTGAGTGAATGAGGGCTTGTAGATGTAAATGAGGTGGGGTGTTCGGTGTACTTCAGATGGGACTGATGGTGTTCAGAAGGTGCTTCCCTGAAGGGTTTTTCTCTCTTTCTGCAGCCTAGCTGTCACATACCCCAGTGTGCCTGAATAAGTTCTATCTCACTGACACCGATTTCTGACACTTCTTGTATAAAAAGAACTTTGTGTGAGAGTTCACACTCACTTTGAGTCAACAGGCAACAGATCCCACCTCTGCAAAGTTTGGAAAGTAGGAAAATGGAATAGCCTAGTTCACATGACTCACAGAAACTCAATATGTCTCTGATGTCTCAGTTCTTTCATGATATGTAGCTGCTTTTTCTCACTCAAATCCAGTGTGTAATTTTCCAATTAAGATACACAAAAGGATAATTACTGTTTCTTTTAAGTCTATTGAACACAGGTGGTTTAATACTGCTGTATTTGTACCCTTGATAGTTATTAGTCCTCTGTTATAGTCAACATCTGTCTGGCTCTTATACTGATAATTCATACTGGATTGAAAAAAGAGACCTCTCATTACCTTTAATGAAGGCTTTTTTTATTTTTTTTAGCCCTCCTAAATGAAAAATTTACTGTCATCCTGGGATCTAGATTCATTAAACATAATTCAGCTCACAAAGAGTCCGGACCACGTATTATTAACCGACACATTTCCGACTGAGAGCATACAGCAGAAACATATTATTACTTCCCATAACTTCATTTCACCTCAATCATTAAGAAGCATGCATCTGGATTTCAATCTCTCTGCATTCACATGTAAAATAATATAATTCATATACACATTATGCATTCATAGTGGTTAGAAAATTTGATGAGGTGAAGGTGACTCATCATTTTTTTACCTCACATATTGGATTTTCCCTCTCCCATATCAAGTTTGAATTATCAGTATCTCGCCAGCTATGATTACTTTTTGGCCTCAGCTCATTACATTCATTTCATTTCTTTAATTAAAGGTACCTCGTGGAGCTTGTAAACTAACAAAAGTTATTTTTTCATTCAGTGTTACTCACCAAGATATATATAGTATGAACAGTAGAGCATGTGCACCAGTTACAGTAGGCATTATAAGTACAAAATATATAGTGCAGAGTGTAAGTACAAGTTATGCTAATAGTAAACGATATATACAGAATAAACAGCTGGAGGAATGATGTGAATATGGTGCATACACTATAGATCTGCGATGTACTGTACTGTATAGACAGTGGTATAATATGAATACTCTGTAGTTCAGTTTGTACAGTAGTAAAACATGTATGAGTATGTGAGAGTGTATATAGTGCAAGTAGTGTGTGAGCCAGCAGTCAGTGTCCGAAGGGGTGGGTGGAGGTGGTGGTCCAGGGGGTGGTGTCGCCTTGGTGCAGTCTCAGCACGGTGACCGCTGAGGGGGACAAGCTGTTCCTGAGCCTGTTGGTCCTGGAGAGGAGAGTCCTGTAGACCCCCCTAGAGGGGAGGAAGGCAGTCTGTGGCCGGGTGAGAGATGTCCCTGACGATGCTGCGCAGGGATGCCATCGAGGCCAGCAGCCTCATCTTTATCTACATTTGTTGATCAGGGGGATACTGTGACACCATTGTCAGGAACGTGTATTGCGTCACCCCCGTGCAAGTGTACAAGACAAACAAAACGGCCTACAGCAGTAAAAATTGCTCAATAGCGCCACTAGAGGCCAAAAACTCCACAGGGTACCATTAAAGAAATAATGAAACTAATCGTTTCAGCCATGCCACCAGCAGGGCTCTTGAGATGGCAATGTCTGTCGGTTAGATTACCATGCCATTATGCACAGACATTCATGATCCCCAGAGGATAAATCCTGCTCACCAGTGCGCCAGTGATGTTCAAATTTGGGGGTTTTAATGTGAAATTTTTTAACAACTATTAGATGGATTTCAATGAAATTTCATACCCATTCATGTCCCCCTCAGGATGAACTGTAATAACTTTGGCTTCACTTTTCATCTAGCGCCGTCATCAGCTCAAAATTTGTCAAATACTTAACTTAATTTATGACAAAATACCTGCAAAACTATTGACATTTCCATCACCCTCAGCTGCGTGTTGTGTTTGGTGCTAATTAGCAAATGTTAGCATGCTAATATGCTACATGGTAAGCAGGAAAACCCTTGTGAGGCTGCTGCCTGTCGACCTTTCAATGCTCAACCTTAACCATCTCGAAAGAATTTCGCAACTTAGGGGTTACCTTCTAGACACGACCATCGGGTACTGACAAGCATATTAGCATTGTCATTGTGAGCATTGCAATGCTTACATTGGCATTAAGCTCAAATCAGCACTTTGCACAAGTACAGCCTCACTGAGCTGCTTGCACGGCTGTAGACTGAGTCTTGTTGGATCATGGATTCTTACAGAGAAGACACTGTTTGCATTGTCTTATACTGTATGTGTTTCTGTGTCCTCTTGCAGGAAGCGCCTGTCTTGTTCAGAGTCTCTCTACATGGAAGGGGATGCGAGCCCTCCTCTTGGTGCTCGTCGACGCTTCTCAGCGCTGATGGATACACACCGTTTTGCCTCAAACTTAGACGGTGAGCCAGACTTCCTGTCCCGCCAGGCGCCGATGAAGGTCCGTGGAACCTCGCTGGATGGGACCAGCGTCCCCTCACCGAGCCTCTTGGAGCAAAGGAGCAGTCTGAAGGAGATCAACGGAGCAGGTGTGTTAGCACGGTGAAGACTCTGAGGTAGTGAAGGGTTATGAGGGTGAACAGGAAATAAGCGAGCGGGCAGTTGGGAAAGTGATAAAGAATAAAGCAGACAGAGAAAGCAAGGGGTGTGTAAGAGTGGAGGAGGTGAAAGATCAGCATGTAATACCTCATTAGATGACTACTGCTGAGTCAGTGGGCAGCTGGACAATTCATAACATTAATATTTTCACCTCTAAACTTAAATAACTGTAATTTCCGCCTACCTCAGACAAATCTCCTAGACATGGAGAGACACCAGGAGTTACCACAGCCATCGCCACATTATCCCCGGGTCCTGCAGCAGCCGGTCGTGATGTGATGACTCCGCTGTATGACCCTCTGGGGCCCCGAGCCACCAACGACCTGGTCCTGCGCAGGGCGCGCCATCAGCATTTGTCTGGTGATGGAGAGAAACGCAACTCCAGACCTGGAAACAAGGTCATCAAGTCAGCCTCTGCCACGGCGCTGTCTGTCATCATACCATCAGGTGAGAGCGGCACAAGGAAAAAACAGAATGAAATCCTTTTGGGAATACTACTTTGTGGCACACTAATACAGTATCTCATTTCTCTCCAGTGGAGCAGCATGGCGGCTTCTCTCCGCTGGCCAGCCCCATGTCTCCCCACTCTTTCTCCTCCAACCCGTCGTCCCGTGACTCTTCACCCAGCAGAGACTTCTGCCCGGCGGTCAGCGTGCTGCGCTCCCCCATCACCATCCATCGCTCTGGAAAGAAGTACGGCTTTACTCTCAGGGCCATCAGGGTCTACATCGGAGACAGCGATATCTACAGCGTGCATCACATTGTTTGGGTGAGAAACTTAGTAGTAGTGTGTACTATTTGGAGATGTTTTGTTCTGAAGCTGAAGTCAGTGACCTCACATAAAGAGGGATGGCGTGTGCTGTGACTTTTGATTGTTTATTTGAAAGTTCAGGCGGCATTAAACAGGGATCAGTGAATAAGAAAAAACAGTGCATAAAAGGATGAGATTTCAGCAAGATCTAAAACTGTTGAGGAGTTGATTGATTTTGGGGGGAGGGAGGGTTCAGATTTCACCAGTTAAATGTGCTATTTATCATCCTGTTGCAGTTGTTCTATACTAACAAACATTCCTAGTATGATTTAAAGCCAAAATATAGGGGGAATAATTCATGCTTTCCTCTAATCTAACACAAATGTAGACAATGTGAACTGAAAATGTTCAGGTTTATTTAAGATTAATTGTTATTCGTCCTTCAAAATACTGTCTAATATCTAAATACTGCACTCTGAATGTTTACATGTAATTGATTTTGACCTGGTATGAACTTGTGTAACTTGGCAGCATGTGGAGGACGGCGGCCCCGCCCAGGAAGCTGGCCTGTGTGCCGGTGACCTCATCACCCACGTCAACGGGGAGGCTGTGCACGGTCTGGTTCACACTGAGGTGGTAGAGCTCATCCTCAAGGTATTCCCAATTATACTGTATATTATATTATATCAATATTCCTGTGTAATTCTTCTATTTCTGTCAATAAAAGGCCACTTAATAGTCTATTTATAAGTTTCAAGGAAAGGCCATTCAGGTACTCAGACAAAGTGCTTACAAAGTGGCTCTTCAGTTTTTCCAAATCCACATTAAGTTTGCTAATTAATTCTGTAAATAAAGATAAATAGTTTTCTGTAGGTAAATAAGCTTGACAGTGGATAATTATATGGATCAATGTAGAAATAATTGAATGCCATTGATGTGTGTAGAGTGGAAACAAGGTGACGGTGACAACCACACCTTTTGAGAACACCTCCATCAAAGTGGGTCCTGCCCGCAAGGCCAGCTACAAGTGTAAGATGGCCCGACGAAACAAGAGGACCGTGGGCAAGGACGGCCAGGACAGGTAGGAGCACCTGCACCACTGCAACGACAGTGATGTCTTAGATGATGTCTTGTCTCGTGAAGTAAAATACAATAGGAAAAGGAGTTTGTTTGTTTTGTCTTAGCAAAATGCTCAGTAACTCTTTTTTTGTCTTTTTGTCTTTATTTGGTGAGATTTCCAATCCATGGGGCAGTGGTTTTGCACATTTTAGCCCATTAATTACAATTACTGTATACTTCACATTGCTGATGACCATTTTCTGAGCATGTCATCGTTTTTTGATTTCATTGCATTTGATTTTCATGCATTACAAATTAGTTATTAGCCATTAGTTTCCATTCCTTTCGGTATGCTAGGGGAAATCTTTTATCAGTTATCAGTGATGTTGCAAGTAAACATTTGACACTTGAGACTCAGCTGGTGTACAGCAAAAAAATGTAAATGATGCTTTTCTCAACATCCTTGCTTTCTGCTGGATTTGATTTTCCAACTGCATAGCTCATGAATTTCATGCTTTTTTTGGTTCACTGTGATGGATTGTCTTGTCTCTGCAAGTTGATTCTCATTGTGACTGGACAAAACATAACATGCAGAAAATGCATGTAAAAACACCTCCTAGAAATGGTAAAAATGGCAAAATCTTTTCTTTGTTTGTCTGTCCAGCAGTAAGAAGCGTAACTCTTTGTTCCGTAAGATCACAAAGCAGTCCAATCTGCTGCACACCAGCCGCAGCCTGTCCTCTTTGAATCGCTCTCTGTCCTCCAGTGAGAGTCTTCCTGGCTCCCCGACTCACAGCTTGTCTGCCCGGTCCCCGACTCAGGGCTACCGCTCCACCCCTGAGCCCTCATACCTGGGTAGGACACTGGAAATAAACAATGCACATACAAGTTTTCAAAGTCAATTCACTTTTAAATATTTCTTTCAAAGCTAGACTAGAAACTAGACATATTTTTAGAAAATAGAATTGGGAGTAATCCAAATTTACTTCCAACACAGCGTATGGCCAGGAAAGTGAGCTTTTAAAGCCAGAAATTGTACCAGCCCTAAAAGCCCAAATTCTCTTTGCTTATTAATCAAAAGTGTTTCTGTTCCTCTGGGATTCTTTTTATCTTAATTGATCGTTTCTGCTCTCTGTCTTCCTTTAGGTGCTTCCTCCCAGAGCAGCTCTCCAGCCTCCAGCACTCCAAACTCTCCCGCTCCCTCTCAGCACATGAGGCCCAGCTCCTTGCACGGCCTCTCCCCTAAACTCCACCGCCAGTATCGCTCCGCCCGTTGTAAGTCTGCAGGTAACATCCCACTGTCCCCGCTCGCCCACACACCCTCGCCTACACAGTCTTCACCTCCACCATTGCCCGGCCACACCGTCGGGAGCTCCAACACCACTCAGTCTTTTCCTGTCAAGCTCCACTCCTCGCCACCGGTGGTTCGTCCCAGGCCCAAGAGCGCCGAACCCCCTCGATCGCCTCTTCTCAAACGGGTGCAGTCGGCGGAGAAGCTGGGCTCGCCTCTGACCCAGTCCAGTTCTACAGGAGGGCTGGGGGGTCCGCTGAGGAAGCACAGCCTGGAGGTGCAGCACTCTGAGTACCGTAAGGATGCCTTCCTCTGTGAGCTCGGGCTCCAGAGCCTGCTGGAGACAGATGGGGAAAATTTCCTTCCTAATCCTCCACCCCTGCCCTCATCCTCTACAAACCCAGAGACCGGCGTCCTGAAGCCTGTGAGGAGACTAGGGAGGCAGGAGTCACCGCTTAGCAGGGAAACACTGCTGGCTGGGAGGGATAGGGAAGAGAGGGAGAGAGGAAGGGAAAGGGAGAAAGAGAGGGAGACTGATACCGGGACAGTCCTGGAGAGATTGAGTCGCCTTGGAGCAACAGTATCTCAGTCATCCTTAACAAGAAAACCTCATACAAGTGAGCTGGCCTTCAGCTCGCAGGCTGGCCAGAGCTCCAGACTAAGTGCAGAAACCACTAAAGCTACAACTTCTAGCACCCCTACCAAAACAACAGGAAGTCTAGGTGGTCAGAAGGGACCTGAAAAGATCCCCCAGAGTCCGACAGATTTAACTTCAAAACAGCAAGACCACAAGGCAGCCAAAAGTGTGTTATCTAACAGTAAAGATCCCCAGGAGCAGCTCTGGGGCAGAACTGAACCAAAGCAGGAAGCAGACAACAAGAGTAGGCCTGGTTTACCTGGATCTGCCTTCACCAGGAGCTCTGCTTCTACACCAGATAAATCCATCGGCATCAACGCAGCAGTGAAAGCAGGTCCTCTGAGCATGATCAAAACCTTTAAACCATCAGGTATGGGGGACAGCTTGAGAAAGGCTGTAGCGGAGAGCAGTGACTCGAGGACTCCAGACTTTGGCTCCAAAAGCCCCAAACTCCCAGTCCGCGTTCTCGCTCCCGTCGTCCCCCCACATGGGCAGCCACTCTCGCTGGGCAAGATGAGACAAGGACTCGGGCCGGTCAACTGCTACCGGGGAACCCTCGACTGGGATGACAAATGCCGCCTGGAAGTGGTGGAGGAGCATTCGCCTTCTCCCTCTCCCTCCCCGACTTCTGTCACCCCCTCCCTCTGCGGACCTTCCCTCTGTAAGTCACGGCCTGTCTCCCCCGGCGACAAGATGAGCTTCGTCAGCCAGCTGACCACCGTGGCCAAAAACGTCCTCGGGCCAATCAAGCTTGGCTCCCAGGAGGCGTCCAAGAGCAAAGAGCAGCAGACTAAGGCAGCGGAGGAGAGGCAGGGAGGCACAGCAGGAAAGTGTGACTCTCCTGCTGGAGGTCGAGTTGTTGTTGGGGCGGCGGTGGTGACCCAAAGTCCTGCTGGTTCACCACTAGATAGGGCTGCAACAGGTAGCAGCCAGTCGAAAATGTGACCCCATGGGGTCCCTAAATGGGACTTTAGTAAAAAAAAAAAAAAAAATGCCTTTTTTGGAAGAACAATGCAACAGAAGTCAAGCACTTAAAAACAATGTACATTCCAGTTTCAGAGTATATAAAATGTTATTTATTGATTCCAATCATTGACTGATTCTAACTTAAAACCAGGAGTGAAATAATCTACTGTAAAGGTGCATTATCTGTTGATTTTCTATTATAAAGTATTTAATAAGAAGACTCTTAATGTCATGTGGAACACTTTATCAGATGTATATGTGTCTATGTGAACGCATGTCATATGGTATGTACTGTACATGTATTATAGGTACAAGAAGGTCAAAAAGTGCTTTACAGATCAAAACATGCTGAAAACTGTGAATACCAAAATCCAGTCACTCTATTTTGTCTTTCAACCAGCCCTCTGTTCTTTTACCGCTCATCAAACAAGACAATGATGAACTGAGTCACAGTCAAATTGTTAATATTTGCATCAACCAACACGACTGACGCGCAGCCTCGGTGTGGCTACAGCACGCAACAAGATGATTAAGCTCATTTCTTCTTCATCATGGCAGTTTACTGAGTTGCTGTGCACGGTCAGACAAAGCCAAAGCAGGCTCTCTGTCAGTTGATGTCATGTCTAGCTCTGTCTGTCGCAGAGGGTTGTTTGTGTGTATATGTGTGTGTGTGTGTGTGTGTGAAGCCACCTTGGGTCTATTTCTGGTGGTTCTTGAAGGCTGTGTCCTCCTGCAGAGGGAAGCGTGTTTGACAGAGCTCAGGCTCAGCGCTTATCTCCCCTTCGCAGGAGGGCCACCACAGCCCCCTTTTCCTCCCTCTGCAGCCTGCACACAAACACATGCACACACACACTCATATTGCCACAGGAGGCAGCAGTGTCAGCAGCTGATTTTCATGCATTTAAACCCTGTGGTTCATGAATTGGGATGCGAGTGAGTGAGTTAAGAAGTGTGTGAGAATGTGTGTGTGTTTTCATGGGGTAATTACACTCAGCACGGTTGACTCAGCAAGGGTCATGGCCGAAACCAAACTGGAAATAAACAGGCAGCAGTTAGCACCCAGCAACAGTTACAGGCTTTGCTGAACGCTCTGCGACTTTATTAACAAATCACACAAGGCACAGTGATGATAACTTATGTGGATATAGTATATAATTGTAAGCACATATACAGTGAACCCATGTGTTGTTTTGAGCCGAAACAGGAAAAGCAGGCAGTCATGGATGTAGCATACTGTAATGTGTTTGTCAAAAGGGCTCTATAGCGAAGATAGGGTGTGTGGATATGGGCATGGTACAGTATATCACAATGAACCTGTTGCTGTAAAAACAAGGTTATCTGCAGTATAATCAGAATGGCTGTGTTAGGTTGTTAGGTACTAGATTGATTCATGTAAAGCTCACATTTTGCTATGTAACATACTGATAAAGGTGTTTGAATCAATAATCTCAGCAAGAGTGCTGAGAAAGATAAAATGTTCACAGGAAAAACAACTCTTCTCCCACTGGTTGTATTCATCTCCTTAGTAGTTCATTCTCAGTAACTATCCAGTGTACATAATCTCATGCAAATAATTTACAGATGTGCGTGAGGACTGCTGTCACTACACTTCTACTGGCTGATTTATGAAAGAAAGTTAAACGATTTAATCCATCTTTGATTTCCTGCGTCGCTTTCTTTGATTCTTCTAAGCTCTACAAATGTAAACTGATTCAACCAACAACAGCAACTTCACACTGAGGCAGAAATTCAAAGACGAAATGTAATTTCTTGTCCAAAAGGGAAAACAGTTGCTCATTGTTTTACATCAGCTGGCAACATTGTTTTGGTTTTTATCAGTCTGAAAAGACTAAAACAATGAGCTGGAAGTGACTAAAAGCTATGCAGAGCTACAAAGTGGGAAGTTGTTTTTTGTGGTATTGGCAGATCTTTTTACATAACCAGGCATTAATATAAAGAAAAACATTTCTTAATGCATCTTTAATGCAATAAAGATTGATTTTTCTATTCAAAAGGATGCTGTTGGCAGTCCATCCTCGAATCTAACAATGTTTGAGGGTGTACAAATGATTTTACCCCCATTAGAAAGTCCCATGCACCAACCAGAGTTATTTTTATTTGGCATTGTACTCTACTGCCCTCCAGTGGTTCAAAACACCCACTGTTAAACAGGTTTCCATAAAATGTTCATTAATAATCTGCTGGAGTTTCTGTAATGAAACCAAGACCACTAAAATACTGCAGAATGGATGTTACTAGCCATAGGGTTACTGAATATGCATTTATGTTTCTAATGACAAAATATTTGCAGTAATTATCAAATGAACACTTGAAACATGAATTTATTCCTTTTCTGTTGTTGTGTTCTTCACGTGACTGTTAATTATATCTTCTGGAATAGGGATTAACATTTTTAATATAATATCCTGTCTTATATATTCTACTGATAGGAAGGAGTTCTTTTATATGTTAATGTAATAAACGAGTAATCAGGTCAGCTCTGATCACCTGACTAAGAAAAATAACTCATGTAATCTTATACAGCTATTATGCCCACTTTCAAGCCTTTTCCCAATCAGTGGTGTCTATACTAGTGTTACATGTTAGAGAATTTCATTTTTCTTTTTGTGATTGACAGAGAGAGTAGTATAAATGCACTTTATTTGAAAAAGAAAAAAAATCTTCATTTGCTGGTATGGTTTGTAAGTTACTTTTAAGAAAAAGAAAATATACTGTAAACAAGTATGGATTCTACAAATGAACACAAAAGTCCAAGTATAAAAACATTCCACATTTCTCTGTTCACTGACAGTGTATTTATTTGTACCATGGGGCATTTTTGTTTGTGATAGCTGTGATTCAAATGCAGACACCTGAAGTGCAGTATGTGGAATAAAATTCTGAGATTTGTTCCAAAACTTGCCGCCTCTCACTCTTTTCTGACCATAATCTGTAAGAAAAATGCTGCAGCATACCTTATATTATGTTATCATAGTAAACACTTGTTTAGCTACAGTACATGCAGGCAATCATACTTTAATTAATAATTTTCACAGAAAAAAAACCCTTACATGTCATAGCAGATGTAACTACTATAATAAAGTTGATTGTGGCTGTATTCCATTTATGTTTATTTCATTACAGGACCCTAGTGTTGTTCATTCAGGCTCACATGCATGGCTTAGCCTACTTCCCAGCAGGGGGAAAAACGTGAAAAAAGTAATTAATATACTTTTTTACAAGGCAGAATGTGAATAAAGGCCTAATGAGGTTATTTTAAACCTGTGCACATCAGAATCAGAACCTCTTTATTCGCCAAATGTACACAGGAATTTGTCTTGGTGATACAGCACAGCAAAAAGTAAAAGAAGTTAAAAAGTTAAAGACAGAAAAATTCAATAATATATACACTAAAGAATGGTAAAATGCTGCATTATGCTACATATACATATAGCCCTGGCAAATATACACATAAAATCTTTTTCATCAACATTCATTAAAAATAGATAGATAGATAGATAGATAGATAGTAACTTTATTGATCCCGAGGGAAATTCAAGTTTTCAGCATCACAGTTCCATAGTGCAAAACATGTTAGTAAAAAGGCAGTAAAAAAGTTAGTAGTGCAAAGTACAAAGTACAAAAGAATATACCAGATATAAAAATACAAGGAGATGAAGAAAACTGTTAAAACTGAATATAGTGCAGGGTAACTCCAGTAGCTTAGTCTATCAAAGTGCACTGTATGCATTATTATCTGTCCTGCAGACCGTTCGTCTATAAATAAATATTCGAAAAATGTAGCATCAGTCACTTAAATCATACATATATTTATACAAATACATATCATTCATCTATTTACTATCGTATGATCATTACATAACTCTAAAGAATTAATATTAGCCAATAACACGCTGCTAATTGATAGTACTCGAATATTAACCAATCATATTTCTCTATCACTCTAATATTAACCAATCAGCACTCTCGCAGTGATTCCTTCGACCAATGGCGTTGAGACAGGAAAGGACAACAGGAAGTGAACGTCCTCTGCTGTCAGAGGGAGAAGCTAAAGCTAAAGCGGTTAGCTGTTCAGAGGAGCTAAACCACCGCTAATGTGCTGGATTATCTTCACCACAATGTGTTTAAAGTAGCTTATTAGTTGAATGGAGGAACAAGTAACAAACTGACAGCTGTGTTTAGTTGACAAGTGATTAATATCTCGGGTCAGTCCGGTTTTAATGCTAGGTAGCTAAAGTAAGCTAGCTTTGGTAAGCTAGTAGTGCATTACATGTATCTGTGAAGACTGATGCAGTCTGGATGAAGACAGAAGAACATCGCTGACATGAGTCAAAACACTACAAAGCATCGAGCATCTTAACCCACTTTTACAGCAGGTACGTAGTTTGTTAGCTAGTGTGGCTTTAATTGTTGGTATCACCTATATTTAAAGGAGTTAAACACTTGATTAATTATAGGCTTGGATGTTGTGTTAGAAGAAAAATGTGTACCAGACTAATAACTTACATTGAAATTACTGTAATGTCATATTAAATCACTCTATTTCCTCATTCACAACATCTCTTACTAAAAGGCAGGAAAGGGTATTCAATATAGGCTCTACATACAAATATACTATGAACTGTGCTTTTCTTTGACCTGATCTATTATTGCTTGGTAATTATTCCTCATTCGCCCATTCGTTGTAAGTATGGATGTATGGGCTGGGAATGCTACAAATGAATTACCCCCTTGGGGATAAATCAAGTTGTCTGAACTGAACTGTAATGAAGCCAAGACCACTAAGATACTGCAGAATGGATGTTACTAGCCATAGGGTTACTGAATATGCATTTATGTTTCTAATGACAAAATATTTGCAGTAATTATCAAATGAACACTTGAAACATGAATTTATTCCCTTTCTGTTAGATTCTAATATAATATAATAGAAAAGATTAGAATAGAAAGCTTTATTGTCATTGTTGTATTAAATACAACGAAATTCACAGTTGCCACTTCTGATCAGTGCTTTAAAACAAATACTTGACGACACTAAACGAGGCAGATAAAACATATAACAGGTAAAACACACACAGTTATAAAGCAAATAAAACAGGTAAAGTAGATGTAATAAATAAATATAAACAGAAGTGTTACACTAGAAGTATAAAATATAAAACATAGATGTAATGTAAACAGAGGTCATTGCACTTGTAAAATAGGTAGGGTAGATGTAATATATAAGTTACTTTGAAGAAAAAGAAAATATACTGTAAACATGTATGGACTCAAATGAACACAAAAGTCCAAGTATAAAAACATTCCACATTTCTCTGTTCACTGACAGTTTATTTATTTGTACCATGGGGCATATTTGTTTGTGATAGATGTGATTCAAATGCAGACACCTGAAGTGCAGTATGTGTAGCAGGTACGTAGTTGTTAGCTAGTGTATCTTTAATTGTTGGTATTAGCTATGTCTAAAGGAGTTAGCCACTTGACTAATCATAGGCTTGGATGTTGTGTTACAAGAAAAATATGTTGTTGCAGGACCAAACTAATAACTTACATTAAAATTACTGAGAGAATGTTGGTCCAAACGTTGTTGACTTACTGCCCTCACACTCACATTACCCGGCAGTGTCAGAGACATGTCTGTCCTGCTTTAACAAGGTGTTTAACAGCTTGATCTGCGGTGAGGAATGATGACAAGCCTCCAAAATCAGATGACTTTCACAGTCGCAGTCTGAAAAAGCCCGACATGGCAGCATGCTGGTTGTCAAATGCCAATCACATGACATACATGTTCCCATCAAGTGCAGTCGGTGACTGACTACACAGATGGTGCTACTCTTCCCTGTTGAAACTACTACTCATCAGTTTTCAGGGACAAGGTGGAAAAGTCACTGGTACTTTCCTTTTGTGTATTGTGCATTATGAAAGCAGTAGTGGAAGACAGATGACTTAAGTTTACACTGACAAACGTTGCATTTATTTATATTTTTCAGGAAGTGAGGACTTGCATTTGGCCTGGCTGTAGTGTCGTTTTCCTTTACAGTATAATGCAACAATGGGTTTTTTTTTTAGAGTATTGAACTTCATTTATAGGAGGGCTGGGCAATATATTGATATTATATCCATATCGTGATATGAGACTAGATATTATCTTAGATTGTGGATATTGTAATATAGCATATGTGTTGTCTTTTCCTGGTTTTGAAGACTGCATTATCTGAACTTACCAGTCTGTTCTAGCTGTTCTATTATTTGCCTTTACCCACTCAATCATTATATCCACATTACTGATGATTATTTATCAAAAATCTCATTGTGCAAATATTTTCTGAAAGCACCAATGGTCAACCCTACAATATTGTAGGTATTATTTTTGCTCAAAAATATTGTGATATTTGAGTAGTTTGACAAAATAATTCTGATTTAAGGTCTACTTACCAGCTTTTTCTGGGGCTTTCAACTGGGGGTGCAAGTTCCATTATTTCCATTATTGATTAATTTGCAGAAAAAAACACTTCAACAGGGAGAACAAGGAAGATCAACAGAGGAAGATCCCTCTTCCAGGATTGACAGACGTGCAATATATGTTCTATACAGTAGACAGATGTAAAAAATTGTAAAATGACGATTTACCCAATGTTAGGTTAAAAAGTACAAACACATATCATTGAGTTAATGTTAAGTGTAAATTAAAGAGTTTCCGGCAGAGTGAAGAATGTGGACACAACATGTCATCAGTCAATAACTGACCTATTTTTCTTTCCCCCATCAGTTCTGTGTTGCAATGAGGAGCTCCAGTGGTCAGCTCTGAGGGCTCAGAGGCATGAACTCCGTTTCCCCCAGCGCAGTACAGTACGTAGGGGGAGTGATGCAGGATGAGCTGATGGAGAGCCGGAGGCAGCAGCCCCTGGAGCGGCAGGGCAGCTTCGGTCCCAGGCCACCACAGTCTCCAGATCCCGGCAGAGAGGCAACCGGAGAGCCTGACGAGATGGACAAACTGAAAGCCAAACTGATGTCGGCATGGAACAACGTCAAATATGGTTCGTACTTAGTCTTGAAGGAAGAGTGTGTGGATAGGCTATATGCATATACTGTATATTTATATAATAAGGCTGGCAAGATTTGCGTTCAGCTCTCTGGATGGGCTACTTTGCCAACTTCCGTTTTCTCTGCTCCTCTTTCTGTAGGTTGGACTGTTAAGTCTAAAACCTCCTTCAACAAGATATCGCCAGTCACTGTCCTGGGACACTCCTATCTGCTCAACAGTGAGGGTAAGCTCTAATTACACAAACGTATCTTAAAAATCTCAAGGTTGATCCCTTTCTTATCAAAAGTGCCTGACAGCAGATGCTGCTTTTCTTCTCTAGAAAGAGACTCCAGGTGTTGTAGTGATGTGTGTTTTGGTTAACCACAGTGGTGTAAATCATTTTCCTTTTGAGAGGTTGCTGGGTTTACATCAGAGACCACAAAGCAGTAGACCAAAAAAAAAAATTACCCTCGCTTTCCTTTCACATGTAAACTGATCTTTCTCATGTCGGATAAACATGAGATAAAATTCATGAACAGTGTGAGTCAACAAAGTGTAAGAGTTCTCTTTCTTTTTCTCTGTCTCGTCCTCCACTCCTTCACCTCCTCTCAGACGAGGTGGAGCGGTTTCGTCTGGCTTTTGTGTCCAGGATTTGGCTGACCTACAGGAGGGAGTTCCCTCAGCTGGAGGGCTCCACCTGGACCACAGACTGTGGCTGGGGCTGCATGCTGCGCAGTGGGCAGATGCTGCTCGCACAGGGGCTCCTGGTCCATTTGATGCCTAGAGGTTTGTCTCTCTCACAGTTACAGTTTTACGTTCACCCACAGAACATATAGGTACATTTTAAGGCTGGCTGATATTGTTTTTTCAGTGAATCTGATCCAGTAGTATGACACATATTACATTCTCTCTGCAGAAATTAAGTACGCCTTTTAAATTGAAAGGACTACGTTTTCTTGAGACAGATAATGGGACACACCTGACCTCTTTTCATACTTTCTCTTAGTCTAATTCATGTGTTCTTCTTCCCACTTTTTATATCTCTTACACAAGTTTTTAATATGCCTCCACACCAGCGATAGCCATGGCTGGAGTCACGTGTTTATATATGTTTTTGAGTTGTCCGTCCGTTCATACGTCTCTACGTCTGTTCGGTCCATTCTCATGAACACAATATCTCAGGAACGCCTTTCGAGAATTACTTTAAATTTAGCAGAAACATCCACTTGGAGTTAAAGATTAACTGATAAGATTTTGCTGGTCAAGGTCACATGTATTTTATATATATATATATTTTTGGCCGTAACTCAAGAATTCATATGCTAATTATGACAATTTCACAAAAATGTCTAACAGGATAAAATGATAATGTGATGACGTTTTGACCAGACATGATGTAAACTCTAACTTGATTAGTTTGCAGAGGCATACAACTGCAATGCTGTAATTCTCTTTTACGCAGGTTCACTCATTAATGTTGCTGTTCATCGCTCTCCTTTTGTCCTTTTTCATTCATATTTTCTCAGCTTTACTTACCCTGATTTATTTCTGTTTCTTTTCATTGCAGACAGTGTTTGTCTGTTTCATGGCCCCTTGTGTTTTGCTTCTCTCTTCTGCTCCAGCTCATTCTGTGTTTTTCGATTTTGTTTTTCATTAGTATGGCAATCAAAAGAGATTATTTAAAGCTAAAAAGAAAAAGGAAATTCAAGATAAACATTCCCCAGATATCTAGCCTGGCTGTGCTTGGTTGCTAAGTCAAATGCCTTTTTTGTATTCTGTAGATTGGGCTTGGCCAGATGCTCAGCAGCTAACAGAAGTGGACTTCGAGGTGTTCAGACCGCGTTCCCCAGCCCGGGCTGGAGGGGTCCCCATCCCCTCCTTTGGCTCTCCACGTGGATCCAACACCCCAGAAAAGTCCCTGACGAGTGATCAGGCCCCCAAATGCAGCCAGAAGAAGAGACCTGAGTCTGTAAGGGACAGGCAGGCAGAGCCCATCCACCACAAGCTGGTCACATGGTTCGGGGATCAGCCCCCGGCACCTTTTGGGCTTCACCAGCTGGTGGAAATCGGCAAAAGTTCAGGAAAGAAGGCTGGTGACTGGTATGGCCCCTCTATAGTGGCACACATAGTACGGTAAGGGCGTTGGAAGAGGCTTTGTTTTTTACAAGCAAAGGATTTACAATTTTCTGAAATGATTTACATAGTTAAGCATTCATTGGAGTTATGAATCTTCTTTTTTTTCTTTCAGGAAAGCGGTAGCCAAAACCTCTGTGCTCCACAACCTGGCTGTATATGTGGCTCAGGACTGTACAGGTGAGATTAAATAACAGACTAGGTATCTGTTGAGTTTAATAATTACTCCTTGTGAGAGTCCAGGTCAGAGGTATCGGTATGTTTCTTGCTTTGCTCCAACATGTATTCCTTCTGGAAATATCTAAAGAAGTCTTTTTCGTATTTTTTCTCATCATGTGTTCAGTGTACAAAGAGGACGTGGTGAATCTATGTGACCTGTCACTAAGCCAGACTCCCCCCGATCCATCCAGCCAAGCCTGGAAGTCTGTCATCATACTGGTGCCTGTTCGGCTGGGAGGGGAGGCCCTCAACCCGTCCTACATCGAATGTGTCAAGGTCTGAATAATCTGCCTTCACACCACCCATCCAACGAGCCCTCTGAGCTCACTAGACTAATGTTTAGTGATGAACTTAAGTTCTCTCTCTCATATCTCTTAACTCATACTGAAAACATCTGTGTTCATTTCCAGAACATCCTAAAGCTGGATTGTTGTATTGGCATCATCGGAGGCAAACCGAAGCATTCACTTTACTTCGTTGGCTTCCAAGGTGAGAGCTTTTCTTTTCTTTTTTTAAAGAATGAAAGGAATCAAGGGATTTAAGACTTCAGACGAAGGACCTGGGCTGCGTCGGAAATCGCAAACTATGCACTACATACTCAATATGTGAACTATCGTTCAACATCAGATGCACTGAACTGTAACTGTAATTGCCACGTCACTTCCTGAGAGCCTCCCTGTCGGTTGGAGACGCGTAACCACGGTAACCCGTACCAACCTCATGTGACCAAACAATGAGTTGTGAGAATCATAAAGTCTGACCTAATTTAAAAACTATATTACGAAATCTTATACTTGCACTTAAATTGAAGCGTTATTGACATTACAGAGCTGTCCGCCATTGTTTCTTATGAACGTTCTCGTCACTACCACATTGCATCGTGGGATATTTATGGCGGCGTAGTGTCCAGTGTTTGCTTACTGTAATATTTCACTGGAAATGGTATGCAATTCACCTACTATGGTTCTATACTGAGGTTTCAGACATACTAAAAAATCTCACATACCTTTTTAGCGTGCTAAATAGCATGTTAGGATGGAATTTCTTTGGATACAGCAAGAGACGGGACCAAAGAGAACATTTTTGGCAATATCTGTCTCAGAAATGAACTGTGCTCGTACTATTATCAAGACACAGTGTACTTGCGCTCAACATGTTGTACTCCTACTACTGCCTCCCTTTAATCTCTTGACTCCGTCTCACGGTTGACTCACCTGTCAAGAGTTGATAAACTAAAAACACAGTGTGCACAGTGAGTGTGTTTTGCTGTACGGCTGAGTGAACCACCAACTTCTGTTCTTTGATATTGATGAAGGCTCTCTACCTCTTTTTCTAGAGGTGCATCTTTCCCACGGTGGTGTTGGTTGCATGATGGTGATACTGTGTTAGTTGGTAATCCTTTCCTAACCATGAGTTATACTCACTAACTTAAAACAATGATTTAAACACAGCATGATATAAGCACAATTATACACTTTACTTTTATTTTCATGATGTTCAAAATCAACTGGGAGCTGACGAAACTTTGCTTTTAGCTCATCTGCTGTTTTGTTTATCACAACTCCCTTGAGAATTAGATATTCTGCTTCAACAGTCCCTTCAGTACACAATAATAGTAATAATAAAGCCAAGCACTCAATGCAGGTCCGTCTCCCTCACATGTTTGCACATTATAGATTGTACCAGGGCTGCAACTAACGATTATTTTCATTATGGATTATTTTCTAGATCAATCGTTTGGTCTATAAAATGTCAGAAAATAGTGAAAAATGTCCATCCCAGGTTCTCAAAGTCCAAGGTGATGTCTTTAAATGTCTTGTTTTGTCAGTCCAGAACCCAAAGATATTCAGTTTAATATGATATAAATCAGAGAACAGCAAGAAATCTCCAAATCCGAGAGGCTGAAAACAGCATTTTATGCCATTTTTTTGCATGAAAAATTACTTTTAACCAGGGATTGGTTATCAAATTAGTTGACAATTATTTTTATCTTGATCGACTAATCGTGGCAGCTCTAATTTGTACACATTCCTGTTAAAAATGTAAATGTCTAATTATTTCTGATAGGAATCGTGTAAAGCTGTCATCTTCAAAGCTGTGTAATTACAGTCAGAAGGGAAAGGAAAACTGTGTTGCTGCCTGTGACGTGCTTAGAAACCATCACTTCCTAAAATATACTTCTTTCTAATCATTAATTTCCTCTTACTGGAACAATGATTCTGAAAATCATTAACAAGACACACAAAAGAGGAATTGAAAGTTGTTTTGGAAACCAAAACCTGTTGCAGAAAAACAAATTAAAACTTTTAAATACAGAGGTAGATTTGTTAACGATTGTTAAAAGAAACTGCTGTTTATCACACTTGGTATTAACATCACTGCTCAACCATGGCAGCTTGGGTCAGTGGGATCGATATCTAAGAATGGGGAAACGGCAACTAACGCTTTGCAGGTGGTGATTTATTTTAATTCCTCGTTCTGACTTCTCCTTCCTGTCTGTTAGACGAGCAGCTGCTATATCTGGATCCTCACTACTGCCAGCCTGTGGTGGATGTCTCACAAGCCAACTTCTCACTGGAGGTTAGTTGCTTTGTGTTCATCTCTCTTTGCATTTTTGTCACTATCTCTCTCTCACACCAGGCTGACTGGCTTTTTATCAGATCATATAGGACTTGGTCCATGTGACTCTCTTGCTCAATAGTGCTCTGACTGTACAGACTGTTAAAGATAACATGTCCTGTCATGAACTTTTATTGACCTGTATTGTTTGACCTCTGTCTGCTTCTGTCACTCTCCAGTCGTTCCACTGTTGCTCTCCCAAGAAGATGCCCTTCAACCGCATGGATCCCAGCTGTACCATCGGCTTTTATGCCAAGAACAAGAAGGACTTTGAGTCTCTATGTTCTGCTGTTAGTGTGGTGAGATTTTACACCCTCCTACCTCTATCTGACTCTAAATTTGATAACATTTAATAAAAGAAGAGAACATAAAATTTAACTTCATACTCTGTTCAGAATATTTAGATCAATCACAGAGATTAACCAAATATGCTACACAGATCCTAAGATCTGCTGTAAATACTTGCATGATACTATTACAAAGGTGTAGACCTCAGCATGCTGGCGGGGAGAGGCGAGCCTGCAGGAGCTGGAAGCCACACAACACACACAAATAGCTAGTTAGCTAATGCAACAAGTTGGGCTAGCTAACTACACCTAACTAGCTAACTAGCTAACTGCCTGAGCAAACTTGGAGGAAGGCGTATGACTTGCAGCTTCTATTATAGTCATACGTCATATTCCCATTTTACCAACAATCTTCTTTTTTTAACTTTGAGCACAAAATTAAGTTAGTTGTCAAAACAAATGTCTCAATAAATATGAAATATCATAGAAATGCCAAAATACACTGGAAGGCGGCTTTAATCACGTGTACACTCACTCAGCCAATTTGAGTTGTTCACCTCGAGGCGGCCTCAGTTTTTAGAGCCAAACGCCGCAGTTGCTCTCCACCGACTGCAGGAACCCGGGGCATGATGGGAAATGCCTGGCTGTCTCCTGATCAAAGAGCTGATTGGCTCTTAGCTTTGACAACAAACACAAACACACAAATTTGTCAACCTGGAACTTGGCTAACTTCGTCAAACAGAAGAGACACTGCTGGCTTTTTTCACTCAGCATATCTGTATTCCTCTCAAAGGTCAACTTATTGGCAATTATGATGACCAAATACTTGTAAAATTCAACAATCTCAACATCTTGTCCATTAATTGTAGTGTTTCAGGAGTTGGTTGTTGATGTCGTTGATTCTAAAAAGGCTTCATTACACCAGTTTAAAAAATAGTTAAAATTTTGAAAGTCATTTTGTCATTGGTTACAGTCCTGATATAATTTTGTCTCACAAACAACATAGAAAGGACTTGATTTGATGGATATTCATGTACCCTCTTGACATGACATTTTCTCGTTGAGTCCGTCTACTTGTGAGGTATTCTGGAGCATTGTGGGACATTGTGTTAACTTGATTTTGTCGTCCTCCCAGGCCCTGTCATCATCGACGGAGAAGTACCCCATCTTTACCTTCGTAGAGGGCCAGGGTCAGGATTATGGACTTGAGGGTCACAGCAGCAATCACAGTGGACCCGCAGCCCACATCCTGCCCCCTGGCAGACTGGGCAGGAGTAACAACAGAAGGAACAGTGATGAGTTTGTCTTCCTGTAAGACACCGAGGAGGATGCTCTCTCAGCTCTCACCTGTAGGGGGCAGCAAAGGACACCTCATTTCCTTTCAAAGGGAAGGACTTGATTCTGTTGATGGCGCAGCTGAAAGGTGACGCTTTTGTGCTTTATCGCCTTCACTGGTCAACAGAAATAAAAACTGTGTTACTTCTGTCATCACCTTTTTGTGTGGATGGGTATTACAAGCTAACAGACATTAATGGGTACCGTCTGGAGCATTATTTTACTGGGCAAAAGCATGATTTCAAAATTGATCATGGTTGGAAATGCTTCAAGTACTTTAAGTAGTCTTGACTCACTTTTATCAGACACCCCAAAAAAAGCCTCAAAGTCGAGTATTTATTAGTTAAAAACAAGCTTTTCAAAGTACTCCATTCAACTACTGTGTTTCCGTCCGGGTCTGAACTGGACCGGAAGGTGATGTGTGGTCTACATGATATATGATAAGCTCACTGGTCAGTAAGGAGGCATGATGCCTTTACTTGTATGATATACCATCTGCTGAACATCTCCTTTTTATTTTTCATTCTTTAAATTAATTTATCGGGTTTATGAGTGTGTGTTTGCGTGTGAGTGAGTGTGGGGGATTAGTGTAGTTTATTAGTTTGTCTTAAATAAGTGTACTGATGTATTTAGGAGTCTTTCATGTTGAGTTTCACTCTATTCTTCCAAGAGCATCTTGAACAGATGTAAATTCATTCTAGTGTTACAATTTAGCCCCAAATATCACACAGATAACCAGGGTCTTGATCTCCCACATGCTCCGATATTGATCATTAAGAATATATGAAACACTCACAGAAATCTGCTCTCTCAATGCTCCTGAAGAGTTACTCAAGCTCCCAGGTTGAGGGGGGAGGAGGAATGATCCCTTCTGTTGGAGATGGATGTGTATCTTTACCTGGTAAACTGTGGCTTTTCCCATGAAGCAGGATTATAAAGTTATCTGGATGCATTTGCAAA
Organism: Sebastiscus albofasciatus; assembly: GCA_916701655.1. NCBI lineage: Eukaryota > Metazoa > Chordata > Actinopteri > Perciformes > Sebastidae > Sebastiscus > Sebastiscus albofasciatus. Next base: position 49,185 of record CAKAOI010028473.1, read on the forward strand.
GTAAAAACCAGAGCAGCTATTTTGACTTCTGGTTCTGGGTTTTACTTGGTAAAGTTATACAGTCAGTAAGACCGGCCCGAGCTGAATGGAGTTTTTGCTGCAGTGTCATTTGTGTTTAGTTTGGCCCTTTTCTACGTGAAGGCTACTACTGCAAGTTGCACTACTACTGTTATTTGGTTTGTTGTCCTGATTAAACTTCAAACACTGGAATCACATTTTACTTGTATCTCATACTGTATAGATTAGCGTTTTTGAAGAGATTCCCTCTGTTTTGTTCTTAATTGCAGCACTGACTGTTTACTCTCAGACTATGTTCGTCTTCAAAATGAGACGAATGGGTGTCCTTAACATCAGCTTGTTTTGCAGGAGGATGCTGTTGTACATTACATGGTACTGGAAACTAGTCTTCCAACATTTAATTTGAAAAAGCAAGACACAAATAGACCAGGGAACGTTTTGTGTTTATATAGGTGTTATATGTTAATACTTATTACATGACTTTGTTGAATACTCAATTCTGATCGGTCAATCATGGCGTTCTACTCTCTGTTATTTCTTTATAACAGACCGTTGCTATGTATAACAGACCGTTGCTATGTGCGCAGTTCTGATCTCGGACTCTGGAGGACCGTTTTTGTGTCAAATATTGATTTCTGAAGTAATTAGCCATGTAATAAGCAGGATAATGTACAGCGAGTGGGTCATTGTTGTGAAATAAACCCCTTCAGGGCGATGCTTTGCATCGGGGTGCCGCATCACCCTGTCAGGGTTTATTCCACAACAATGACCGGCTCGCTGTACATTACCCCTTACTTAAAAGTTTAAGTGCGAATTATTACTTGCAATTGCATCAAGAACATTTATCTACTCCTTAAATTTAAGTTGATACAAAACTTTCAATAACTGGTGTGTAACAATTTCTCCCTGATTTAAGTGTATTAATAAGTATCTATTGACTGCAGATATGCCATTTACCCCCATTTCATGCTTGGAACACTTGATACATTTCTTAATGTAGACCATACCTGCTACAGTTACATATCATATAGTGCTGGATTCAGCACAGTCATGCCATTCCAGAACACTCTGATTGGTGTTTCTAGGACAATCCCAGCCAAGCTACCTAAAAGTAAATGAATACATTCATCATAGACCTTCAAATTTGATACTTCCGCTTATTGTACTTGTGTGTTTGTAGTACTGTATTTCCTCAATGCATCAATATATTCACATTCTGTTTCCTCACACATGTAGAGGAACCCCCTGTCCACTATCACACAAAATGTGGGATCAATCAGAGCTTGCATTATGAAATAACATGAGTTTAGGTGCATCCTCTCCCATTCGGCCTGGCTTTATTTTGCGTTTCTTTTATTTATGGGGTGTGTCACAATATCTGTCAATTTAACCACTTTTGCAGTAAAATATTTTTATACAATAATCCATTTCATATATACACTCACCGGCCACTTTATTAGGCACACCTGTTCAATTGCTTGTTAATACAAATAGCTAATCAGCCAATCACATGGCAGCAACTCAGTGCATTTAGGCATCTAGGGGTGGTGAAGACGACTTGCTGAAGTTCAAACCGAGCATCAGAATGGGGAAGAAAGGGGATTTAAGTGACTTTGAACGTGGCATGGTTGTTGGTGCCAGACGGGCTGGTCTGAGTATTTTAAAAACTGCTGATCTACTGGGATTTTCACGCGCAACCATCTCTAGGGTTTACAGAGAATGGTCCGAAAAAGAGAAAATATCCAGTGAGCGGCAGTTGTGTGGACGGAAATGCCTTGTTGATGTCAGAGGTCAGAGGAGAATGGGCAGAGTGGTTGGAGATGATAGAAAGGTAACAGTAACTCAAATAACCACTCGTTACAACCAAGGTATGCAGAATACCATCTCTGAACGCACAACACGTCCAACCTTGAAACAGATGGGCTACAGCAGTTAAAATTATGACTTTATTCTCATAATATTACAACCTTTTTCTCGTTAACTTCTGACTTTATTCTCATAATATTATGACTTTATTCTCATAATATTATGACTTTATTCTTGTAATATTATAACTTTATTCTCGTAAAGTTATGACTTTATTCTCATATTATTACGACTTTATTCTCATTAACTTCTTACTTCATTCTCATAATATTATGACTTTATTCTCGTAAAGTTATGACTTTATTCTCATAATATTAAATTTTT
>CAKAOI010028474.1:0-15228 GCA_916701655.1 Sebastiscus albofasciatus
CCTTCAAGGAAACGAGGGGACTGTAAGACTTTTATTATGAGCCATCTTTGCAGGAAGTGTTGAGTTTAACAATAACAACAATAATAATAATAATAATAATAATTATTATTATTATTATTATTATTATTCTAATCAATAAAATGTAAATTAATTAAATTAATTTATTTTATATCAATAATAATTCTACTAATCATGATATTGATAATAATAATAATAATTATTATTATTATTATTCTTAATCAATAAAATGTAAATTAATTAAATTAATTTATTTTATATCAATAATAATTCTACTAATCATGATATTGATAATAATAATAATAATAATAATACATGAAGAAAAACATAAATTAATAAGATTAAAATTTTAAAAAAAACATTGAAATCACTAGTCTAATTTAATAATTTTATTTAATTTATTTAGTTTAATTTAATCTAGTTTGTCACTCCCTGTGGAAAAATAATTATAAATGAATTGTACATATAAGATAACTTGTACAAAGAAACATACCCCTTTGTTGTGCCACATGAATAGTTCAATATTCTGTACAATATTCAATGATTATTCAAAATTTCAGTTGGAAAATATTTTTGTATGTAAAATGTCCACACAATGACCTTAAGGTCCTTACAGTAGAGTTGGCAAAGCTGCTCGTGTCCTTATCTGCACTGAATACCATTGTGTCGGCGATAACAAAAAAAACATCACATAACATATGCTGTTTACTTGAAGTGTTTGAGTAAGCCACTTACTGTGGGAAGAAATAAATAATGTACTTTCTAGAATTGTTCTTTTCTCATTTTAGCTTGCAGAACATTATTGTGTGATTTCCAGGATCTGTAGTTCTGGTGCACAGTGGGAATAAGTGTCAGTTTTGTAGATAGCATTTGATTTGAGCTCCAACTGTTTCAAAGAACTCTCAGTCCTATAGCACATATAGCATTAAAGTACAAGGTGTTCTTTTAGTTATTATGGGAAATCACTCTTTTTTCACAATTTTTTAAATTTATTTTACTGTTTTTTTTTTATTATTATTTGTTTTTAGCCCAATTTAAATAGTGAATTTATTTCACAACACAAGACGTACAGCTGATCTCAACATAAACAAAAATATTCATTCTAGTTTTGTTTAATTTTTTGTCCAGCACTCATAGTTTCTGCTTTGACTTATTTATTATGGTTCCACCCATCTTTCGCTTGCATGAGGCAAGCTCCAATCCTTTAACAAGGACCAAAGGTGATGACCTTTGGTCCTCTTAATACCCACAATACTATCAACATACAGTATGTCCGAGTGAAGAGCAGCATGTAGGTTTTATATAAATGTGGAGGAGTGGAGGAAAGAGTTCTGGTGATGTAAAGAGGTAATACGAATAGTGAAGGAGAAGCTATGAGAGCCAAAGGAGATATGAAGAGACGAGTGTGAGGGGTTGGGGTATGGGAGTGGAATGGTTGCCAGGGTTACGGTCAGGGTTGTGACCCCTTATGTCAATCCGCCCATTTGGAGCATATTGCAGAGTAAGAGGATTGGATTTTTATGGAGATGGATTTCATCTGCTGGAAAGCTCTCTCTCTCTGTCTCTCTACCTCTCTCCACCTCCCCTTCACTCACCCACTGTACCTCTCGCTCAGGCTTCCCCCGTCTTCCTCCTGGTGTTACCATGTGTGACTCGTCACCTGACTACATTTCCGAAGCTGTCTCCTTTCCTCGCTTTCCCTTTCCTTCTCCTCTGCCTGCCTGCCTGCCTTCCATCCTTCTCTAAACCTCACTAGTGTGTTTATTCAGTAACATCAGGATCAACATGATCCCCTAGTGATATTTTCCAAATGCCAATTTGTGTCTCCTAACTCACACGTAAAAGATTACAGTATGTAGCTGTGTGTATTTTAGTTTTTTTCCCCATCAGTGCTCCTGTATCTGTCTATGGATTTCAGACGATGACAGAGAGGATGTAATGGAGAGAGCTTAGCCGGCTGCCTTTTTTTAAATGTCACACTATTCTCTTTCCATCTGCTGCACACTCTGGCCGGTAGAATGCAATTGCACTTTGATGCTGGTTGATGCACTCCACTATGGAGGGCACAAATTACGATTTACGGTCGGTATTAAAATGCGATCACATGTTTGGGTGCAGATTCTAACTGAACAAGTGGGTATGATATGAATTTGTAAGCCCACAATATGAATCAGTGATGCTTGAGTATAGTATATGTATAGTCAATGCTCACCGTGGCTAAACTGCTTACCCAGCACTCTGCACCTGCACACAGCATTTTAATGGGTTCCCCCAGAAAGCCTCCAAATGTGATCAGATTTCAGCCAGAGTCAGCCAGGAGTAAACAGAAAACAGGGAGCGTCCAGTAGCCTACTGGCAGAAACTTGTGAAACAATGTCCTCCCTGCTGGTCAGAAGTCAGTAGAAACATCAAAGCTGGCAGATTGGCATTGGTTTTAGAGATAGAAATGTAATAGTTCAGGTAGAACGCATTTATTCACATTTCATGTGCCAAGAGAGTGAGCCGATCCTTCACTGCAGACTCCATCACATCCAACGCTTAACGCATTGTTCTAGAACAACAACTCACATAATAGACAAACAGGTGATTTTGCAGAGTTTTTTGACATTCTAAAAACTCCTTTACTGTAAATGTCTAAGTCGCTTTAAAGTGAGGTACTTTTAACTGGTTATGAAACAGTATCAATTTATTGCCCGTATTGCTGGGCCCGCTGGATGTGAAGGGAGGCACAGAAAAACCAGAACCAGGACATCTCGGACAGACTGTCAGACCCTGCTGCAAGTAAAATGAGAGGTTTTTCTAAAGGGACCCTGGTGCACGGAAACACTACCGCTGTTGTCCATGCAAGGATGGCCGAAGACGACACAAAATGAAAGTTCTCCGTAGAAGCTTTAAGTCACAGGTTAATCCGAGAAAGTGTGGAGCGACAGTTTATAACCTTAACGGGGTAGTTTGTGTGTTGTTAATTGGGGTTGTAGGAGGTTTAGGATACTTTTCCGACAGCGTACTGAACTGAAAGTGAAATGTATCTATGCTGTTTTTTGTCATCTGAACCAGCTGGCTTCGGAGAGAGCTAGAAAAGTTTCACTTTCAGTTCAGCTCCCGGAAAGGAAAAGGAAAGAGCTGTCTTACGGAAAGATAAAGCAGTGGAAATATTTTAAATAGAGCGTACACTTAAACAGATATCAAAGTGCCTCATACAACCCCACTTCAAAACACCGAAACTACCACCCTAAATGTGACGAACCCATGAAAAAAATATTATTTCTTGTATCGTTTAAAAGCCATCAGAAATGTCACATCGTGTCCTTATGATTCTTATTTTATGATCTTGAAATTTTACAGAAAACCTGTAAATATTTGGATTCAATCAGATGATACAATTTATCTTTTATAGGCCAAGCCATCTGGGGCTGATTTATATCATACCATGTAAATATTGTCACTCTGAGCCGCCCTAGAGTACCGTCCATCCAACAACGATGATGCTCAGCTTCATATTTGACATAACCAATTAATTTCCCCCCTAACCATCGGCTTTCTAAAACAATCCGTCAAACCTTACGTTTCAAAATAAGACAAAATTCTTTTGTACCACCTGCCAGCATTGAGTGATGCAGTGTAGTAGCTTTTCTCTCACTACCTTCATTGACAGTGGAAATGTTTGCTGAGATACTTTACCTCAGTTACCATGCTTCCCACTCACGCAGCTGCATGAATCCTCACATGGGAGCCACATAGAGGAATCAGGGCTGAGGTCAGAGTAAGCGCCTCGCTAAAAGGCACCTCATCCGCTGGTGTGTCTCCCACCACCTCAACCCACCAAGTTTCCCAGCTGTTGCGGGGAGTTCAATTGGTGACCTTAGCTGCATAATGCCGCTACTTGAGGCTGTACCCACCCACGTTCTAGAAAACAGCATAATGAAGAGAGTTTAAAAAGTAATTCTGCATTTTGTCTCAGTATTTGAAAAGAAAAGGGAACAGGAGAGCACACAAAACAATACGAAATAAAGGGTTCTTCTCGAAGGGCTGAGGGTCTACCCAGAACCATTTGCTTCTGAAGAACCTTTTTTTTGAAAAGAGGATTTTTCAAGGGTTATTTGTAAGACTAGGGGTTCCATTAAGAACTCTTTTCATCCAAAGAACCCCTTTTGGAAGTTCTTTAAGGCTTGTTAAAAGCATGCAATAATTTTGACTTGCAGATAAGCGACAGTAGTAATTACAGTACACAAATGCAACGTTTAGTGGTACGTACGTCGGTGTTTACTACTGTTGCCAGGCAGCCTACTTTCCTTTCCGGTAACACTCGTTGACTTCCTGCTTATCCACAGAATATTCTGTTTGTATGCCTCTTGGAGTTTTGGAGCATATTGCAACAAACAACGCGCTGAGCATAAACGCCTCTGTACGTGCTCGTAGTCATCTATAGTGGTTATTTGCATAAAAACACACAATTTAAATGATTATTATTATTTAAATATTTGCTTTTATTAATCTCAATAAGTTGTTAAGTAAGTTAAACAGGTCATAATCTATTTTATATTGATGTGAAAACATCTCCTTCACACAACTGGATTTATTCAAGTTTCTCGCCAAAAACTTAATTTTACGAGATTACATTTGAACACATCATGATGACGTTGTGATTTACCTTCACCCAATTGTAATTTTGCTGAGCAGACTATGAACGTCTCATAATAATAACTGAATGGCACCTCTGTTAACGTTAGTAGCTCCGCTAATTAACCAAGCAGGACTGTGCTGCCCACCGGCTGCTAACAGCTAACATTACTAACTCTACTCCTGCTGATTTAAACACAGGTTTGTTGTTCACAGTGTCCCTTTATCAGGGAAAAATAAGGTGCGTCCCCTCAGGTTTAGTAGCGCCATGCTGTTGAGCACTTTTTTTTTTCTCTGCCGTGTCTCCGGTCCAAAATAAAATGAAACATGACACAGCGTGCGTATGCGTCATTGTGCAGCATAACTGTTGTAAAGCGTCAATAAGAGGAATCGATAGTCACGGAGGCATGAGATGCCAAGAAAGCGGACAACTACGGTTCTCTAATCCCATCGCTAGCGTTTTCCCTGCCTGCCAAAGTGGCGGGTGCCCTGATGATTTCACCCGCCAATGTCAACAATTTACCAGCATTTGGCCGGTGGCGGGTGATAATTTCAGACCCTGGTTCTAGGTATAACTCTTTATGTTGGGTTCTAGGTAGAACCATCTGAAAGGGGTTCCAGGTGAAACCTTTAAAGAAAGGATCTACCAGGAACTATAAAGGGTTCTCCTATGGTTTTAGTCAGCACCTTTAATTCTAAGAGTGTGGAATCAAAATTTAAATTGAACTATCTTTAGGATGTGAAACATACTAACCTGACAGAGGAACACATGCTGAATGTCAATCAATCTTTAATTCATGTCATCTCTGCCCCCTCTGTGTTGATTATGCAGCACACCTGCTTCGTCATTCCCCTGTGTGTGTGTGTGTGTGTGTGTGTGTGTGTGTGTGTGTGTGTGTGTGTGTGTGTGTGTGTGTGTGTGTGTGTGTGTGTGTGTGTGTGTGTGTGTGTAGGCAACATCTTGAGCCAAGCTCCTCAGTAATCTTATCATGCTGGCATCCTGCCTCGGTTTACATGCTGAGGGTAACTGACACAACTGTGTGTGTGTGTGTGAGAGAGAGAGGGTAGCAGGTTAATATGTCACTCAGTCGGGGGTTCTGGTAAAAGCTGACTTTTTTGTGACACCCCACATAGCACCGGCGGCATCGCTTGCTGCGTCAAACATGTTTGTGTGTGTATGCGTGTGCGTGTGTGAGAGAGAGATAGATCCAGCCAAATCACATCCACCCCAGCGCGAGTCACAGAGGAGATAGCCTCTCACCGTTAAACGAGTCCATCCTTCAGAGATAGAGCTTTGCTCTGCATAATGTCTCCACCGTTGGGGCCACACACACACACACACACACACACACACACACACACACACACACACACACACACACACACACACACACACACACATACACACACATACACACACACTCAGGAGAAACAGAGAGTTTCAGATCATTAATCTCTGTAGCTCTCACCCCCTTAACCCCCCACCTCTGCTCTACTGTCCTCCCTCCCTTTGGCAAAGTCATGGCTGTCTTCCTTGACCAACTCACACCCCCCGGGGCCCTGAAGCATCTGTGTGTGAATGTGTGTGTGTGTGTGTTTGTGTGAGAACGTGTTTCTCGGTGCGCCTGCAGGCCAGGCATGTGTTCGCAGTTGTACGTGCCAATGTGTGCGTACTGTAAATTAGTTTGCGCGTGTGTCGCGGTGACAGAGGAGAACAGAAAAACACACAGAAGCAAGAAGCAGAGTGTGTGACATGGAAAAGGGAAAGAGCATGTATCCTTATTTGACTGCCAGTAGCAGGACGACTGCCTGCCAGCAAACAGAATGGAGATCTCTCTGGAGGATGCTGTCCTCCTTTTTTACCCCCCCCACCCCAAAAAAGAAAAAAAAAATCACTAAATCGCATGCTGGCACACGACACACTGCTTCTCCATTAGTGTCAAAATGTACTCGTGAGAACTGCCAATTGTCATTGAACGGTAGCTCGAAAAACAGATTGGGATTTTGCTTTCATCTCTTTATGGCACGTAAGACGTTACAGGATGAAGATTAAACATTAAAACAGAATGCTTAAGCAAAATAGAATTAGTTACCACTGACTTTAAGTTGTTGTTGTTTTTTTGCATTTAATCATAATACGTTCATTAGAAGTTGAAGTAGTGCACATGAGGCATAATTAGAGCTCCATAACACAAACATTGTGAATTATTATACTATATTAATTGTAGATGCAGTTATTGATATTAGATTAAATGTTTTCTTTGTCTGCTGATTAAATTGTATAAAAGAGTTTTACAAATGATCTAGTGAAGGACCAGGGATTCAACTTTTTCTTTTGTATAATTTACTTTTCTGACACGTGTCTAGCAGTTTTGCACCCCCGCACTATAGGACAAAAAACGAAAACAAAAAAAAAAAGCCTTGGTTTTCATTGTCTTGTCTTCGGTTGATTTATTTGATTTGATAGAAGATCCTGCAGAGGTGATTCATTAGTTGTATTTAACTCTGAGAGTCATCACGTTTTTTTTCTCTTTATCTGCTGCCTATAATAAGCCTGAGAGGCAAAACACAGGGTGTAAAAAAAAATCCACATTGTTGCTTCCTAGAGAGCTTCTTGTTTGTTTCTTTGTCATTTTCAGGCATCGCTGTCATCGTTTGTGATGGTTGACAGTCTGTTGAGATAGACAGGAAATATGGGGGAGGAGGGGAGGTGGAGGTGGAGGTGTGTCTGAGATGACCTAACAATAGGTGGAATCACACCGAGGACGTTGCAGTTCTGTACTATTCATGTGATCTATGAGGACAGTGAGTACATGGTAATGATTGAAGGCAACCGACATGAGAGTCCCCATTTTTTATCTGGATTGTGGCGGCTTAACGGTAAAATGGTAAATCAAATTGGAACAAAATAGCAAGGTGGAGACAAAATCGGGACTTTTGACATTTGAGTCCACAGAAGAAATTCAACCTCAGTTAATCACAACACGCATCATATGCCAGCGCTACCAGAGCTTCACCTTATTCAGGCTACAGCGTAATGAGGCTGATAGTTTCCAAGCTGCCCCCACAGTTATGTAATACACAGATGGCGTTAGATCTACCTCGACATACTGTTCCCATGTTGCACCTCTGCCTCTCTCTCCAGCCTGCCCTGCTCCCTTCCTCCCTCCCTCCCCCCATCTCTCTGGATTACCCTGACACGCCAAAAGTGACATACGACAAAACACGGCGATTCCTCATCTGTGGCCCAAAGTGCAGGCCTGTCAGGACAGCACTCGGTGTACCTGCTCTAAGAGACCGCAGGGAGAGAACATCCCGTAATAATAAGAGCTCAGATCCACTAAAAACCAAATTGTCCCTTTCACACTGAAGATAATGCAGCTTCTTTTACCTGTGACTGAGCTCCAGCACCTTGCCTTACAGTCACTGACCAGGGGTCTCGTTTACGGACGCACGCCTGAAATGCGCGTACGCCACTTCGCACGCAAAAGTTGTGATGTCATAAAAACAAACTTGACAGGAGAATGTGTCACCTGTAGGGAAACTCTGACCCATGCCATTATGGAGACAGAGGGAAGTGGCGATGCAGATGGTGAGGTGGTGAGTTGAAGGCAGATTGTAGGAATTAAATGTGAGAGGAATCATTAGTATAATGATGCCTCGGTCATTACTCCACTACGGAATGGAGAAGCCAACTGAAAGCACATAAAGAATATTAATTAAAGACAAAAGGTTGTGCAGAAGCATCTTTTTTTTTCTTTTTCTTTGGATGTGAATATCTTCTTTGATATTTCCTTGTCCGTCCACTGACTCCTGCTTGATGACTTTGACCCCTTCCCAGTTGATAAAGTGTATACAAATGTAAAGATGAACAACAAATATCAGAAAACATACTAGACTCAGAGATGCATCGACATTAATACATAAAAAAAAAAAAAATTCTCAGTACAATGTATCAAAAATGGATACATTTGTCAAAAAACTAATATATTTTTTAAATTTGTTATTATTTATTTATTATTTATTCATTAATAGACTTTTAAGGATGAGGGAATGTCTGCGCATCAGTCAACTCACATACAACTGGTCGCTCAGCAGACAGGACAACTTAGGCAGGATCTGGAATGATGAGATCTGGAGCACAAAGTTATATTAAGAGCATTTTTAATAAGGTGCAGCAACTAACATGAACTGGTGTAAATGATACTGCATCTAAGGAAACTGAACTTGTTTTTCCATATGTGGTTTTATGAATAATCATGTATCATCTATTTTAAGAATATGCAAATCACAAAATGTAAATCCAAGGGAATATGTGCAGTATATGTGCTACATGTATATGTAAATTCCCTTTTAGAATGTGAAAGCAGTGGTAGATTACCTAGATAACAACATCAAATATTCTGGTTGAGAGCTGGATGAGAAGTCTGTTGCTCTACAGTGTCTTCCCTATGCAGTGCGTACTGAGGAGCTCCACATTTTACACCTTGTAATAGTGTAATTACAAATCCATTAAACAATTACAAAACATATCCATGTAGTATAATTTAATATGACAGTTCAGATAAAGAGAGAGCCAATACACAGAGGCACATTGTTTTAACATAATCCCTGTACTGTGGGGGCAGAAGCCCCCTTATTCTTCTCCCATGACACTATCAGCCTGCAGCCATGGCGGCAAATCCCGCTGTTGTTGGATGAAGACAAGGAATTACTTCCTGTGTCAGATTAGGGTTATCGTAGCAGGGCTGAGAGTTATTATTATTATGACTGATATAGGCGCTCTCACAAACACACACACACATTACAGAGGAAGAGATAGAGTATTTACAGGGTTATCAACCCATTATTGTGTTGGATAATCTGCACTCCGGGGCAGTTAGCTGGCAGCTAGACTCTTCATGGGGAATTTGGCCTACATAAAAACTACAACGAGCAAATCCACAGTCACATTCTGTAGAGATGTCGCTGTGTGTTGTTCTTTCATGGAGAAAAAAATGTGAGTCAAGAGGTGATTGTTGAAGGCAATTTGGAAATGTAATTCTACGGAGGGGGGGAAGGAGGGGGGAATGGCTGTGAACACTGATTGTTGGGCAGTCGAACAAATAAGACACAGATGGAGGAAAAAAAACAAAGGGAGGATAAAAGAAAAGAGGAAGAGAAATAAACCAGAGAAAAAAAGAGACAAATCCTTTGCAGTGATGACAGAACATAAAAGAAAAAAATGTCTGGATGTGATACAGAACGAGTGCATAAATGTGCCTAGCGTCTGTCTGGGATTATCCTGTTGTTTTTTTGGTCTTTTATTTCAGACAATGCCACCGTAGAACCTTTATACACTACATGGTCAAAAGCATGTAGACAGTCCAACATCACAGCCATACATAATTGTTAAACATCTCATTCCAAAACCAACCCATCTATAAAGCAAAGGAACCTCTCTATGTATGTGTGTGTCCTTCGGATATCTCAAGACCCGTTCATCCGATTTACTTTACATTTGGCGGGCGTATTGTCGGGTACCCAAGGACGTGCAGTGTAGAAGTTGGTGCAATTTGGACACGTTTAATATTAAGAAACTTTGGATGAAGTCATAGCAGTCATATCATATACACATCTCAAATGGGAACTAGCAACAGTTGTGTATGCACATGTGCGTAAGAGCATTAGAGAATTATGTAATATCCTGGTTTCCACGTGTTGGTAAATTCTACAAAAGTATGGATTGTAGCATCATTTTCATTCATTAGCATACTGGTTACTATTTTTCTTCTGTATGATTTGATTACTTGGAGGCAGGGTCTGAAATTAACTTTAACTGCCACTGCGGCAGCCAAGTATTTTTTTTTGTCTGCCACTCAGAAATTGTATCTGCCACTTTTGAAATCCATATGCTAAATGAAGGAATAACATTTTAGATCTGATGTCATTCAATGTTCGATATATTTTACACAAAAAACATTATATAGACGGTAAATAACAGTGTTCGAATTACACTGTGGAGGGAGGGTGTACACACTACTGAACTTTATTGTCATCTATAGTATTTGCATAAAAACACACAATTCAAGTATTTGCTTTGATTAAAAAAAAATCTAGGAAAGTTGTTAAACAGGTCATAATTCTCTCTCTAATATCTATTTCATATTGATGTGAAAACATCTCCATCAAACAACTGGATTTATTCAAGTTTCTCGCCAAAAACTTAATTTTTACGAGATTACATTTGAACACATCGTGATGACGTTGTAATTTACCTTCGCCCAATAGTAATTTTTCTTGTACAGACTTTGAACGCTGCATAATAATAACTCAATGGCACCTCCGCTAACGTTAGTAGCTCCGCTATTTAACCAAGCAGTGCTGTCCTCCTCCTACTAACGCTCCTCCTGCTGATTTCAGCAAAGATTTGTTGTTCACAGTGTCACATTATCAAGGAAAAATAGGGTGCATCCATTCAGGTTTAGTAGCGCCATGCTGTTGAGTGCTTTTTTTCTCTCTGCCTAGTCAACAAACTGAAACATGATACAGCGTGCGTATGCGTCATTGTGCACGCGTAACTGTCGGAAAGCATCAATAAGAGGAATCGATAGTCATGGAGGCAAGAGATGCCAAGAAAGCGGACAATTACGGTTCTCTATTTCCATCTCTAGCATTTTCCCAGCCTGCCAAAGTGGCGGATGTCCAGATGATCTCACCCGCCACCCATCAACAATTTACCTGCATTTGGCGGGTGGCGGTTGCTAATTTCAGACCCTGCTTGGAGGTTAACATTGTGTATCTTTTAGACTCCATGTGACATATTTACCAATAGTACCTGCAGTACGGTGAATCCCCCTCATTACTGTTGATTCAAACCCGCAAGACATAAAATACATGCTTTTGTTTTCAAGTTTTCAACTTCATAATGACACTTCATTGTTTTCATTAATTCATGTGTTAAGTATACTTTGTAGGTTGATTTCCATGCACAAAATACACATCATTCCCTGGCTTTAGCTAATTCATTTGCACAAGATACACATCGAGTCTCTTGTTTGGGTTAATTCAAGGGCAGGAGATACAAATCGGGGCCCTCGGTGTGATTAATTTACCGGGGGTACACAAGATGCACATCATTCCTTTGTTTTGGTTAATTGCAGTGCAAAAAGCGATTGTATTAGTCCCTTGTTTTGGGCTATTTTGAATGATATTGTTTAATTGGTGTGAGGAAAGGTTATTTCATTAGTAGGTGTTATTAACCTTTTTTACTTGCTTTGAGTGTAATTGAGTCACATTATTTCTTTCTCATTCATATAAACTCTCCCTGGTTTTGGTTCATTTCAGTGCACAAGCCCTGTTATCTCCTTTTGGTTCATTTGAGTGCACAGTGGTAGAGATTAAATGGCTTAGCTCGTAATAAGGATGGGAGGAAGGGGGGCTGTTTGTGTGAGTCATCGGTGGTAGTAAATGACTACTGTACACGTAGAGCAGAGGGCAGAAGGACACCAGGGTTTATTTTAGGTGCCGGGATGTCCCAGTGGGGATCTGTAGAAGGTCACAACCCACAGAACACACAGAGAGGCAGACAGGTAGACAGACAAGCAGACACTCAGACAGACAGACAGACAGACAAGCAGACACTCAGACAAACAGACAGACAGACAGACAGACAGACAGACAGACAGACAGACAAGCAGACAGAGAGAAAAGTAGACAGACAGGCAGACAGACAGATAGACAGACAGACAGACGGACAAGCCAGACACTCAGACAAACAGACAGACAGACAGACAGACAGACGGACGGACGGAGAGACAGACACTCAGACAGACAGACAGACAGACAAGCAGACAGAGAGAAAAGTAGACAGACAGGCAGACAGACAGATAGACAGACAGACAGACGGACAAGCAGACTGACACTCAGACAGACAAGCAGACAGACAGACAGACACTCAGACAGACAGACACACACACACACACAGATAGACAGACACTCAGACAGACAGACAGACACTCAGACAGACAGACAGACAGACAAGCAGACAGAGAGACAAGTAGACAGACAGACAGACACTCTGACAGACAGAGGGATGTTGACAGTGAGAGTGAGATGACAGGCCCCGAGGCCACACCAAGCAGTGTGTCCATATGGGTGGATCCATGCTGAAGCTGAATGTGAACCTCATGATAAGGTAATCCATGACTGTGGATCAGGGGGAAACCTGTTACTCCATCCAGTCGCAATTATATAAATCACTGTTTATTCTCTGATTATAATTAGCTCTGGACAATTGCGTTATGCTAACAACGCACTGTGGCTTTCTTTGAATTCTAATGTGCATGTTGATTTTGTCCCCCCCTGTGGATTTATTTAATTGTGGTAGCCTCATAATTCAGCAGCATGGTGGAACTGTTTTGTTTTTTTTTCTTTGCAACTTTAAAGTTATCAGCACCATAATTACCCTACAATTTGTATTAATGAAGCCTACAATAAAGGCTGGATTACAACAGGGCAAAGAAGGCAACTGACCCAGGACCCCAGACCTCCAGGGGCCCCAGAAGTTTAGGTTTCAATGCATGCCAATTAGTCTTATTTGATTAACTTAAACATTTGTTATAGCATTTGCAAAGGGGCGCTGTTCATCTGCATGCACGCTCGCGCCGCAGAGCCGGCCAAACTGTCAATCTGGCGCATGTCGATGACGTTATACACACGGAGAGTGAACCGGAGTAACGTTTGACATTTCTTTACAAATAAAAGTGCTAAAAATTACGTCCATGTAACGTTTGTGGTACCTAAATACAAGGTGAAAATCCTTAGCATCGATACAATCGGTCATTTAACTTGCAAATTGATTTTAGATCGATAAACGTCCCCCGTGAAGGACAACTTTCCGAGTACCTATCGATGTAGTTGGATTGTAGGAATATAAATCGCGTGAGAGTGAGAACATATTTGGGGTGGAATGAACATGCAAAATGAATGAGTAAGGGATCTTGCCTCCTATACTTGGATTTCACTGGTTAGTCTGTTCACTCTGAAACAGCTAAGAGCTCCCAAAGTTTGGCAGACAAAGTGCACGTCCTTGATTATAACATGCTCTGGTAATTGATGGCACATCAAGGACATAAACGTTATAGCTGCACATCTGGATCTAAAAGTTTCATCTAAAAACGACCTTTGAAATGTCTTGTGGGCATTAGTGCCTTTTTTAGTGCAACCTCCGCTGTGTTTTCTGTTGTTACGATAACGGGTTGCAATCGCATTTTTATTCTGACATCAGTGCAATTCACATCCTTCCCCTCCATCTTTCTCCGACTCTATTTTCTCTCAGAATGAAGTGAAAACCAGTCCGCGCTCACCCGCGTCGCTTCGATCCCTCGCATCGGCGTCTCTTTTTAAAAACAATGCTAATAACTTGTAGAGTTGTCGCTGCCCGCCGCTGCTATCGGTGTATTCCGACAGCTGAAACAGCTTGTTGTCAAATCAATAATAATTACACAATGAAAGGCCCTTTTCCACTAATGATTTTTACACAGCAGAGCTATATTAGAGGAGTCGAGGTAATAAACATTGCTCTTTTGTCTATGGAGAGGAGAAAAAAAGGGGGGGGGATAGGAGATGAAATAAAGGGCAACAATGTGGGGGGTTTATTTGAGGAAAAGAAGACGGAAGCAGGCAAGACTTAGACGTTATTCAAGGCATCATCATCATTTCTACAGCATCATAAAGCACTCTCTGTTGAGTGTATTATACTCATCAGACATGGCAGTATAGGCTGCGCTATATGACACAGACGGTAAAAATAAAGGGTTAACGCATTTATCAGAAGACGGGGTATTAGTATTAGCACGATTAGATTAGGTTGAATTAGATTAGATTAAACTTTAATGATCCCCTTGGGGAAACAGGGCCCGTTACAGCAGCAAACAATAACAGCTGACAGCAAATACGAATATAGCGGGGGGGGGGGGACGGCAGAACACATCGAGGAGATGAAACATTCATGAGCTGCAGAAAAATTATTAAAAGCAAAGAAGAGAGAGAGAGAGAGAGAGAGAGAGAGAGAGAGAGAGAGAGAGAAGTGAAGATTTGACAAGGTGATTGGCTTTTCTCTTTGCGGGGTGAAAGTGTCTGGCTTTTTCTTTTTGGACGCCGTCAAAAAGTCAATTTCCTTTTTCTAATATTTGAAATAATGACTCAGGGTTGAATTATTAATGTCTCCTATGGGCTCGGAAGGGCAGAGTAAAAAAAAAAAAAAAAACGGGCGGAGGTCTTGCGAGCGAGAGACATTAAGGATAGACTCAAAGAGAGCGGGGGAAACGGAATTTAGATTCAAAGCGTCGAGATGCTCTTTACCTCACACACACACACACAGCATGACTCATGCATTGTAAAACTGCACAAAACAATTGCAGGCCTGTGCTGCATATATCTGTGACACACACACAGACACAAACAGTTTTGCAGGTGATTGGCCAGTGTGTCATGTCTGACGTGTGTTAGTCATTATGGGCAATATAAGGAGTCACATCAGTCTGGCTTACAGCCTTCCACGCTGTTTGCTCCTCTGGCTACTCATAGCATAGATTGTGTTCACCCTTC
>CAKAOI010028477.1:0-10932 GCA_916701655.1 Sebastiscus albofasciatus
ACACACACACACACACACACACACACACCTGTAGTGTAGAGAAAAACAACACAGGATTCCCTTTTTTTTTACCACTCCATCTTTATTGCTTATTCATATCTTTACATTAATGGCCTGGTACTATTTAGAGCAGGAAAAACTGGAACTCCGTCATCATGTTTGGATCAAATATTCTTCACTCTACTTTGGATCACACAGCAGTTACAAAAGAAATCAGTAACAGAGTGTCGACAGACTTCAGAAACATTATGAAATTAGTACATGAATTCTGAAACACAGCAGTTCTCCTGAAGAAGTATTCCACTTTAACTTTTTAATTACATCTTCATAAATAACAGTCAACCCCCCAACAGTAGCTACCTGCTGTCACTGACATCCATGGGTTTTTTTGTTTTTTTTCCAGATCTAGACATTATTTCTTCCTGGAAAGCATAAATTGAAACATTCAATGACTTCAAATTAGAGAGAA
The DNA here is from genome assembly GCA_916701655.1 of Sebastiscus albofasciatus. Taxonomy (NCBI): domain Eukaryota; kingdom Metazoa; phylum Chordata; class Actinopteri; order Perciformes; family Sebastidae; genus Sebastiscus; species Sebastiscus albofasciatus. The sequence goes on from CAKAOI010028477.1 coordinate 470, forward strand.
TATGTGATGGAGGATTAAGATGATCATCTAGTTGCTCTAGAGAGAAGTTCACACATCTACTACGGGGATTTAATCAAACACTGTGTGATTCTTAAAGAGCTAAAAACTCACAAGTTTTGATCATAATGTGAAAGTGTGGTAAATCCTCTTCATATGCACACATTTGAACTCCAAACAGAAACATTAAGTGAGTCTCTAAAGAGATTTTCATCTCACACCAACTGCCTACTTGAACATTAAATTTCCACCATAACCATGAAATAGCGATAGAAATAGAGCTGTACCAATCAGATTCCCATAAATCACACAAAGAAAAAAACTGTACATGAGAACCCAGGAAATCAAGTCAGTGAGTAAACCCAACACGACTGATATGAAATAGCTTAAAAAACATCAGTTAGGCATCATGAACATAATCCGTAACTGTATTTGTGAATGACACGCTGTACAGAGGCTGATACTGGGAACCAGCTCGAGCTACACACACTGAGGTGCCAGTGTGCTACATATTAGAAACCACTGTGCAATATGCCCGAAAACCAACACATTTTACATTGGAGGAGAAAACCCTTGTGAATGTTACTATGCAATATGAGCGGTAATGTAGGTTCTTTCACTGCCGTGAATGTTACGGTGCTGGCAATCTCTGGTTTAGGAGTGCAATGAATGAAATGTGAATGAAAGCTTCCAACCCACCTCCCAAATCCTGCTGTCAGCGTCAGCACTGCGTTCACTACTGTAGGAGAAGGGAGTCTTTAATCCCAGCTCAACCTGCTCATTCAACCCCATTCAGATCTTTTATTAAAGTGAAACTAAATGAATTCTAAATGGGCTCCTTTTGTATTTCCAGTTGCAATGTTTGTTAATGCAGTAGCTGACAGGAAGTAAACAACAGAATGACAATGAAAAGGTAAATTGGTGCCTTCAAATGGGGTCGTGTTTACCGTGTTTACGAGATGAGTCCATATGAACTAACCCCTCTTGTGGTATTCACGACCTCGTAAGTGGAAAGTTTCTGAAAGCTCAGAGTTTACAAGTTGTGACGTGTTTGTTGACGTTGTCAGAAATGGCGGAGGCCTTGGAAGAGGCGCATAATAAGTCAGTATATTGTAGTCGTATATTGTTTTTCTTGGTAATTTTATAATAAGTGTGACGAAAATGTTGATATTCCCAACGGACTCATCTTCTTCCTCTGTCATTATGTGTTTGTATTTACTGCATTATGTTACCCACTTGCTAGCTTGCTAAATTGTTATCCTCTTCTAGACGGCGACAGTAACGTTAATATTGCCGTTGCTTAGCAGCGGTGTTCTTCACGACTTGACTACTTGAACACCAATCATATTGTGTACACGACTTCTCATGTTGTAAACACAAGCTTACGAGTTTCATTTGAAGGCACCAACAACAACAGCTAATGGAGTGAATGAAGTCAGACTTTGATTTGGGTGAAGAAAAAGGTAAGGTAACGAGTTGGTTAGAGTGAGGGTGAGAGCTGTGATAGCTTGAGTAGAAATCTAACATTAACGTTCAGTAGAGGTGGAGCTCAAACTTGATTCCTCTGTCCTCCTTATCTCTGAGAGCCAGGCATTACATTCCTGAACCGATCATCCTACTTTTAACTTTAAACACACATATTGATGCACTATTAGATTTTTCTCCGATCAGTTATTGCTTCGTCTGCTGTTTACTGTCAGTACGAGTAGCGCGGGACTACTCGATACTAGAAGAAGCATTTGATTTTAGTGAAGCAGTTATTTAGCAGCATGTTGACCAACCAGTGAAAATGACGGATCATCAGGTGTTGTTAAGGTTCATTGTTTCCTGCAGCCTCGTCTTCCTAATTGTCTGGCATCATTACTTGACCACTGTTGAGCTCGAGTGCAAAACACTGGAGACAGCTTTAAGTCCATAACTTTTATATATCTACTCCGTCACAACAAAACTGTGATTCAACAGTGTGAAAGCCGGCCTTCTGTTTCGTCAAAGCATCTGAAATAGACCACAAACTCTGATGACACTTGCAATTATTTTGATGCAATGACCTAACAGCAGTAATCTGACCAGTAGTGTGGCTCACCACCAACCAGTATGTAATATCAAGACTGTACTGACCAAGCAGAAACAAAAGACCAAAGACTGCAGATGAAAGCATGATCACACTGCCAAAAGTATGTGGACCCCTGAAAGGGGAACTCTACTGGTCTTACAAAGCGTGTTGGCGAGTACTACTGCACACGTAACATCTATAAAGCCTTTTGTGACTCCAGAGGGAGCTGAGAAAAATCGGATTGAGTCAGCGTCAGTTGGGAATGAAGACTACAAGTTTGAAAATAAAAATAAATATGGAGGTGTGGAGTTAGAAAGAAGTGGGCTGAGCAGACCTCTGTAGCTCACTCCTCATCTCTGCTTGAGGCCAAATAGAGAGCCTAAGTCCCGCCACTTCCGGTGGACCCCATAGGACCCTATTTCGGAAAAAATATGAACGGTAGTCAACGAGAGAGAGATAAATGTTTTTTTGATCCCGTTTGAATAGCTACATGAATCACACATATGATGTTTGTCAATTTAAAACATAATTTTGCAAGTCAAGAAAGTCTCAGTTTGTTGTAAAACTGGTGAACTATCAGACTATGAAAATACATCATTAGAAAGACTAAACCACCCAAAAGTTGTGTAGTGACGTTTCTCTCTCTCAAGCTACGATGCCTGTGTGTTTCCTACTGGAATGTACTCACACCAGCAAACTGGTCTGACTCGTTCTTTCTCTTCCCGGCTGATAAAAAAGACCAGGAGTCCCTGGATAAAACACATCAGGTAAGATAACGTTTCATTTGTGTGTGGTACATAGCTAAGTTAGCTAGCTGGCTAGTGTTGGTGATGTATGTTGTGCAAGACGAGAGATGTAGTTCACTGATTTGTTTCACACAAAACTAAATAATACTACGACAAACCTACGACAAACTGGGACTTTCTTGACTTGCAAAATTATCTTTTAAATTGACAAACATCATATGTGTGATTCGTGGGATTCATTCAAACGGGATCAAAACAAGATTTATCTCGCTCTGTTACCCTTCATATTTTAACCAAAATAAGGTCCCATGGGGTCCACCGAAAGGGGCGTGACTTAGGCTCTCTGGAGGCTCTAGACTACATACTAGCCAAGTTGCATTGTGGGTAATGTAGGCGCCAGGTTTGACAAGAAAGAAGAATGTCTGGAATAAAAAAGAGGATATCTCTGGTTCTGCTGCATCGATTTTGGTCTTTTTTTTTTTTTAAAACTGGCCATCGTGAGTCCTACAATGATATACAGGAGTGCAATGCAGTACTCATTGAACATTGCACCCACATGTGATGGTTGAACAGCTCATTCAAAACCACAAGCACTAAACTGCTGCTGTAACAACCTCCACTCTGCTGGTTTCAGGCTCCAGATGTTAGAACCTGGTTGCAGGGATTTGCTCCCATTCAGATACTAGAGATCCAACGCTGATGTTGGGTGATAAGGTCTGGCACACAGTAACGGCGTTACAGTTCATCCCATCGGATGGGAGGGCCGGTCAAGTTCTTCCACGCCAAACTGGGAAAACCATTTCTTTACGAACCTGGCTTTGTGCATGGGGGGCCTGTAGTGTCCTCATACTTTTGGCCGTATAAAGTGTATTTACTTTGGGTGTTTTGACCTCTCACTGCTGCTTCCAATAAAGAGAATTAACAGAATCAGGTTAAAATGCCAGACAATTAAAAAAACAGAAGCAACTAAATGTAAATAGGATTGCCAGACTACATTTGAATGATTGGGTATTCTGTATATAGTTTCTTAGCACTGACCATATGTCAGTCAAAATTTAAACAAATTTAAATACAGAGTAAAGTCATGAGTGTTTACAGTTATAAAACATACACACAGTAAAAGGATGAGACAACAGAGAATATTTACATATATAACAAAGAAAATCATTGTGCCACAAAGTCTGGGAAGACTTCCCCTCCCGCCAACATCAGTGTGATGCTTCTCTGCAGCCTACACACATAATGGCTATATTATATTCACCGTGTCAACAGCTCAGAGCAGCGCCAGAGCTGAGACCTCTGATGGCGGTGCAGGACAACTACACGGCCTTTACACTTTTTGTTCTATGTTACACAGTTAATAGCAGTGAGCCGGGGAGGGCTGTTGTGTTTCCTTCCACTGAGAACCAAGCATCACTCCAACTGTTTTGTTCTGTTGTTAAATCTTTAACACACACACGCGCACACACACACGCGCGCACACACACACGCGCACACACACACACACACTGAGAGATAACCCACCCCCACAAACCCGTCCCGACAGAAGAGATGCTCATGTGTAGCAAAGGTAAGCACCCTCACATCAAAACACCATGCACCACGTCTTAAGTCCTATGTGTCATATATTAAGGTTTTTTGTCCAAACTGCTGTGAAGAGGGTCAGAGACACATTTCTGCTCTACAAAATAATAAGAATGATAAGAATAATGCACACAATTGACCCTTGTGGTGATGACAGGCCTTAGGTTGGTTTGTCTGAAGTTTGCTGGAAATCATGGATCCCGTGGTGTGTCAACCTCTCTGTCCATAGTTTACCTCCTGTCCGTGATTCGTTTCCATGGGGTCTTCTTTGAAGGTTTCACACTGCTCCATTACTTTGCTGAAATAAATGAATAAATAAATGAATTTAAAAGTGAGCTAAAGGTTCAGTATGGCATCTCGAATAATGAACTTGTTAAAGTTCAAAGTTTAATGAATGCACACAGAAGGATTCACACATGTATTTTGTGATTTATATATAAAAGACTCTACAAAAATATTTTTAAATTTTCACAAAAATTATCGTTGTATATAAATGTTTTAAAAAAAATCCATATAAAAAAAAATACTGTTCACACAAATATTTCTTGTTTTAAATAAATGTAATAGAAATCCATAAATATATGTATTTAAAAGTATTTGCAATTTTTATCAGAAACATATTTGGATGTTGTTACATTTATAAACAAACTGTTAAACCTGCATTGTCATGTGTAAACTGCATGTGTGGGTTTTTTGAGACTCCCCTGACATCCACCTATTTTTCAGCAGGGAATTATCTGCAGCCAATCAGATGTCTCCCTCCTTTTCAGCCAATCACATGAGCGTGAAAGACTTAGACTTTTCTCTTTACTTGGTACAACAGAAATAACATTAAACAAGGAAAACTAGTTCTTCTGGCTGCTGCTCAGCCTGTCACTGAAACATCAGCTGTACAAATGATCTTGGTTAACAGAAACCTTCCGAGAAGCGGCAGAGTACTAACGAGTACATAAAGGGATTCTTTTTAAGCACAGCTTATACACACAGAGCTGTAAGTCTTACCTGGCCATGTCCTTGGTTTCTGGGTGTGAGCTTTCCAGTTCGAGAACTTTCTCCAGAAGACTTACTCCTCCTTCCTTTATCAGCAGGGGACAATACTTGCTCGCTGTAGAACGAAAATGAATGTAAAAACAGACAGATTGTGAGAATTATGACAATTTAGGCACATCAGCAGTAAGAAAAGGCCGTTCACAGAAGAAGAGGAAGTAATATTTTAAATAATCCATTTTGAAAATTACAATTTAGTCAGCACAGGAATATGTACCAGTATATTATTCTGATCTATTATCTAGAACCTGTGTATTATAAGCTAGCTGTAAGTCAAACACAAGTGTGCCATTATTCATGCCGATTGTTCAGAACACCTCTGACAATGTAAAGGCTAAATGTTAAGTCTGATTTGAAAGCCTCCAGAGCAGCAGATACTCACGGTAAACTGACACCAGGTTGAAGAGAGCCCATGTGGCCCAGTGCTGACTGACAGGGGAGATGCACTGGGGCAGCAGTCGCAGGATGGGCTCGAATGACCTGAGAGACCAAAGTCAATTTAAAAATTCAAAAAGGAGGAAAACCCACTGACAGCTGTGCTGTACAGCGAGACCACAGCCTCAACTTTCAGCTTTTTAACACTGGTTTTATTGTTTTTATTTTAACAATTGAAACTTGCAAAACACAACTCTCCACATGAGAGATCATACAAATTATAAGGATAATAATTATACATTTGTAATAAACAATCTGTCATATAATACAAATGTACAGCTCACAGAAGAGTGTGCCTTACCAACAGTACTACCAACAGAAAAAAGTAATTAAATAAAATACATAATATTAAAAATATTAACAAAAAGAAATTAATAAATAGCAAACATTTCATCATAAAATATAATATACATTAAATAAATTAAAAGAAGGCTGATACATTAATAAGGAGATATTTACCTGTAGTTGATGTTGCGGCGTGAGCTCACGTCCCAGCTCTGGATGGCGTCCCACATCTTGTCCATCACCGTGTCTCTTCGCGGCTCTTCCATCGACCAAACCTCCGGCCCATCAAACATGATGTGTGAAAGCACGCCGCACGCATTGTACGACACCTCGATCCCATCTGCCTTACTGTCCAGCAGGTTACTGTCAAAGCATCAAAATAGTAAGGAGGGAACAGATAGAAACAACAATATAAGAGGTCTGTATGAAATAATAAACCGAGGACAAAACATGAATCTGTACTTTTCGTTCACTATAGTACGGCGTTAATATGTGTGTGGGTGAGGCTGTGGTGTAGCTGTGTGGGTGCTCCAACGATATGATAAGATGCAGAATCATTCAAGAGTTACTTTACTCTCCACATACCTGAATACAGTGATGAACTGTGGGGTGAGCAGCTGTGGCCTCAGTGCTTTGACCTCTGCAACATTTCCCAGAAGGCCCAACATGTTGCGGTGAAGCTCCTGCTTGTCTGGAAACTCCTGGAGTTAAGATCATACAACAATGAGGAGTGGTATGTTATTATTACACAGCGGAAATATCAGGAGTCCATGCAACTGTGCACTATTTACACACCACCCACCTGTAGACACTCCAGAAAGAGACTCATGCCCCGACAGTTGAGGAACATCTGACAGTTGTCGGGCGTCTCATCGGTGATGTTCCACAGAGCACTCCAGGAAAACTCCATCACCTGGTCACACTGAGGGGAAACAAACACACAACCTTTTTAGCAAGAATCCCCTCCCCTACATTTGATCGTAACAGGTAAACAAGTAAGGGATGCGGAGGGGTCTCTCATCGCCCTGAAGGGGTTTCTTTCACAACAATGACTCGCTAGCTGTACATTATTCCGCCTATTGCACGGCTACTTACTCAAGAAATCAATAATTTGACACAAAAGCAGTCCGCCAGAGTCCGACATCAGAACTGCACCCATAGCAACGGTCTGTTATACATAGCAACGGTCTGCTATAAAGAAATAACAGACCGTAGAGCGCCGTGATTGACCCATCAGAATGGAGTATTCAACACAGTCGTGTAATAAACATATGTGATGCAGGCATCTATCTATATTGGTTATATAGAGTCTATTGAGTCAGGATTGTGTCTATAAAGCATCAGAATATCAAGTTCAAAAGATCCAGGAGGAGTAAAACTGAGACTAACCATTCTGTCCTGTAGCTTCTTCTGGATTAGATTCAACATCGTCTGTGAAGGAGGAAATAAAAATAAACTGTGACGATGATCAGCTGACAGCTGTCAACAGTAGAACTATGGCAAAACAACACAATGAGCTGTGCTGGTGTGTTGCTACAGGATAATAGATCAGTTAGTTAGTTAGTTAGTCAGTTAGTCGATTAGTCAGTTAGTCAGTTAGTCAGTTAGTCAGTTAGTTAGTTAGTTAGTTAGTTAGTTGATAAGTCAGTCAGTCAGTCAGTCAGTCAGTCAGTTAATCAGTTAGTCGTTAGTCAGTCATTAGTCAGTCAGTTAGTTGATTAGTTAAGAATGAAAGAATAAAGCTTATCTTGATTGTTACCTTGACAAATCCCATCTTTCCTACAGCTTCCTTGTGATGATTGTCCACCTGACAGACCAAAGCATTGCAGAGGTGCACAGCAATTCTCTGGATGGACTCATCCTGCCTGGCCGGCTCCAGGATTTTCAGCAGCAGCTGGTTGACTCGACTGTACTGGAACTCCAGCTCCTCAGGGATACTGAAGTTACACAGAGTCAAGCAGCAGTTCCTCTGGACCTGGTGGGGGGAAACAGTGGGAGACACAGGAAGGTTTAAGACTCAAACTGAAAACTCTATAAGTCTCAAGAGTAACAGCAATTAATTTTTCTTTGACTTTGTTTTTAAAGAGTAGACTTACGGTGACCTCCTGGTACTGCTCCATTCCATTTAGCACCACTTGAATGACCTCTCTGCGCAACCGCACACTCTGGTCACTGCGGTACTCTGTGTTGGTCAGGTAGAACAGAGCAGCACTGCCCGTCACCTGGATGCTCTTATCATATTTATGGCATTTCAATGCTGCTATGACGAGCTGAAAGGACAGAGAGATTAAAGGAGAGCTATGAGAGAGTGGCACAGGCACAAAGATTTAATTGGAAGTCACTGGTGTCACCTCCTTGAAAGAACAACCCAACTTAAACGTATCATACTTGCAAAGCTCGGAGCAGTTGGCTGCAGTGTTGTATCCTGGCGATGTCAAACAGCTGATTGATGGCTCTGTGGGCCAGCTCAGGGCGAAACTCTGTGTAAGCCTCGATGGCGTTCAGAACCTGGTCTTCATTCTTTGATCCAGTCACCTGAAAAAGGCCAGCAACACACAGATGTAACCCACAAAAACAAAACCTGTTAACCCCCTAAGATCTACAATAGACCAGCCATAAACTGTAATATGTGTCCAGCACTTTAGATACCAGTACCTTATAAGCAGGGATGTGTGTCACATTACAGAGGGTGGTGTCATACAAGCCCAGAAACTGCAGCGGCCTCTTCAGCTCCTGGAAAGGATAGATGCTGCTCTTGCACGGCTCGATGCTGAAAGAGAGAAAACCCTGGCTTGTTCACAAGTTCATTGTTCATCTGAAAGTAAAATGTATATACAATGTACTCTCTAGAGTTGGTTACCCACCTTGGCCGGCCCATAGCTTCTTCAAAGTGTGGAACTGTGCAGTTGTCTAGCATAATGTGACCTGAGATGTCGAGTGACACCAGGTTGACCAGACGCTGCACGATAGCCGTCAGGATTTTCCTGGTCATCTTAAACTTAGAAGTCCGCCGGCTTTCCCGCGAGATGTCAAGATGCCTGAAGAAAACAGAGTTTTATCAATGACACGTTCTTTTCAAATGATTTGGGACATTAAAATGAATGGTTTTGTCAGTTATAAATGTTATAAATATTGATATTATCTATGCGATGGAAGCAAAATATTAGACCTGAAAATATCCAAACTATCATTTAATCCACTATGATTCAAAGTTGTATGTCAATAAAAATGAAGAAGTGGTGGGTGAGATTTTACAGATGAAAATATTTCCATATATCTCCATCCATAGTCAATCATTTAAGGATGATGTAAATAGATTAGATAGTGCATTTACATGGGTAAACATGTATCTGCATTCCCTTTGTACACCACCGAAATTACTAAACTGACAAAGTTGCACCACTATATTCACCAGCTAGTCTCTAACTGGGTCTGTGTGCTGTTTGCTGCTGAGCAGCTTGTGGAAAAAAGGCTGCCTGCTGCGGCCAAAAATGACACTATGAGAGCAGAGTGAACCAACACAGTCCGGACAGCTAAACAATGAGCTGAAACTCACTGTAAAGCTCCGTAAAGCCGAGGGGAGCTGCTGATTCAGTTGATAATTCTCTGTAGGTTCATCACTACCAGAGACACCTGTCACATTGTCATTTCATAAATCTTTCTACACATATCGATTATAAGCTGCTAAAAATGAACTGACTCGAACCTCGTGTAGTTGTATCTGATTCTTGCAATAATGCAAAAAACAGGGAAGAGTATATTCACATAATATGTCATATAGAAAGTTAAAGGCACCCTTTTGACTTGTCTTGTAAATAAACTAGTTATTGTGTGTATCCTTGAGCTCTAACAAATGTGACGAATGCATTTCCTTCCTCATAAAACATAAAACAAAGCCGATTTTTTGTGAATCATCATGTGAAGCATTGTTTTCATCAAAGTTTAGTAGCAAGCAGTCTTCGTCTTCCCTGCCTTTTTTGGTGAATTGCTGCACTTCCTGGCCTATTACATTAGATACACAATTTCAAAAAGCTCATCACTGGGGGAACAAGTCAGACCGGGCTTGTACCTCCCAGGTGAGTGTGTGTGTAGGTGTGTAAATTTTAATCTGTAAATATTAATGTATAGTCTATGTACATATGTACAGAGTCCATAAACCTGTTCAACTCTACAACTTCAGTCTAGTGGATAATTTCAATTTGGATGAATGAGATGAAGCTACTGCTACACAAGTTCAAATGCAGTTTTCTACCACCACCAGCACGTCAGTAAAATGTGTGTCGTATTTTATCACTTATATGTATATATATATATAT
>CAKAOI010028477.1:10952-30753 GCA_916701655.1 Sebastiscus albofasciatus
ATGAAGCAGGCAGGATCAACTGGCAATATATACAAGACTTCAATACCAGGGTGTGTTAAGAGCACAATAACAACTTGTACATAAAAGCCCCCTCCCACCTTACCTGAGATTAGTGATCTCCACCACTGTACTGACCAACTCCTCTGACAGGTCCACATTGTAGAGAACAAGAGATGCCAGTCTGTCTTTCCACTGGGTGAGAAAAGCTGTCCCCAGCAATTGTACATTAGACAGATCTAGTGAGGTGAGTGACTTCAGGGGTTTGAGCAGGCTCTCAGCATCCACCTCGTCAGGCAGGCCACCTAAGTTGAGCAACCTGAGGCGGTTGAACCCCTGGAAGTTAAAGTCCGTCTCTAATGCCTGCCTAGAAGCAGGGCTCTCCTCCTCCTCGTCCTCTGTGTCTTCGTTGCAGGCGAGCGGGGCGCCGCCCTTCCTGTAGAATATGTGACTGCATCCGAAGAGACAGAGAGACACCAAGGTCTCACGGAAGCAGGTGAGTGTTTTCAAGCTACGGGACGACAGACTGTTGCAGTAGGTGAGGTGGAGCTCAATCAGGTCCTGGCAGGACACACAAAGTAAAACATTACTGAATCAGTGAATCCTTTTGAAATTGAAATTGTACAAACTTAGGTCAGTAGCTGACCTAATTTTGGTTTAGACATGGCTTGCTGGATTTGACTTTGAAATATTATGAAACGAGATTTAGGACGAGCGCTTCTTCTTGTCGTTAACATGTTGTTTACTTTACTTGATTGGAGTGGAATCAGCTGCTTAGCGGTTAAATGTTACAGTACGGTAATATTAATAACTTTGTTGTAGCGTTAACGTTACTAAACGTTACCTTTGAGCAAAGTTAGCGTTGCTAACATTAAAACAACGTCTGTTTAGCTAACAGATCAATGCTGTTGAGAGCTAGCAAAAACAGTTCACTAATTATTTTACAAAAAGGGTTTGTATTATATCATTTTAAAACTATAAAAATTAGACGAGGTTAGAGGTTGTACAAAAACAATAATAGTTCCTTTAAAAAGTGAATGTCTAGAGACACTAGAGAACTGGAAAATGAAAGATGTAATCAGCTTATTCTGAAAAACTAACTAAGTTCTGACATCCCACCTGTTTTTTAATGGCCTCCAGATCTCTGTCACGTACACAGTCTTCTCTCAGCTGTACCCTGGTCAGTCTGGTGCTTCGAGGGTCTGAGAATAGTTGGAAGAAGCTCTCCTCTGGTTCAAAGTTACTGTCTGTGTGGACCAATTCCATGTATCTGTTTAAATAAAAAAATACAACAACATGGAATCTGTAATATTAGAACAAACATGGGGCATTTTGACAAAATGAAATGATGTAAACATCAACTGTATATGTTATATGTTATGTACGTGTTGACGAGCTTGTCGCAGATTTCGCTGGGAAGGAAGATGTCCGAGCGCAGACAGAGCTTGTTCCTGAGTCCCTGGTAGCACATGGTCTTCCTAAGGTTCCTCAGGCAGAAGATCGTTGCCAGAGTCATGAGGCTGTCAGGGTTGTCTCCTGCTTTGGCTGCCATGTTTGCCTCTTCTTCTGCAGCTCAGATCAAAGACAGGGCAGTGTCAGGGGACCTGAGGAGGCATGTAAAATGAAGTGTTACCAAATATAGTCATGGATTAAGGTTACATGATATATTCCATAATTCTACAGTCTGGTTCCACTGACTCAGTGTTTTAAAACCTAGATTTCAGAAGTAGCAGACAAAAAACATTGAGTGGCTGGTAGAAATGTTCAGTGACCTGCCACAGTGGCAGGTGAGGAAAAAGCTTAATTTCAGACCCTGATGGTGGCTATTGGTTACTGTAAGCAACTAATGTTGGCTACTTTGCAACAACTTGTTTCTTATCTTATCATATTTATATTAAGTGATACATTTTGAGGTAAATATGGGTGTGGTGATCTTTTAAACAGGATCATGTGACAAACAAAACGATAAACAGATTGCTATGATGGTTATACTGTACACTGAGTAACAGACTTAGCAAGTAAAATAATGACATTAAATCCAAAGTCATCTCGAAACATCAATTCAACATTGACAAGATTTTACAGTTAACTTATGTTCTACAAACTCTTACTGTATTTTCCGTGTGTACTAAATTAACTAGTAGGCATATTACTGTCAAAACTGCTTACTGCCATAAGAACCTGAGCCCATATTTACATTTTTAGACCACCTCTTTGCAGGCATTGCAGACCTTTTCATGCTTAGAGAAAGTTAGCCTGTAAGCAACTAATGTTGTCTACTTTGCAACAAATTCTTATCTTATCTTATTTATATTAAGCTGAATGACTCCTGCTCACATAAGATGAAGCTTAATAACCTTTGCTCTGTTGTCTCTAGTTAACCACACACACACACAGTGAATGAAATATTTTATAACACTTCATCTTACAGGTCTGCAAATTTCATGGTAATTAGTTGATAATTAGCAAGTAATCTATTGGAAATTTCTTTGGAATTACTGCCAAATTACCCCAATATTTACCTAAAAACTTATCAAAAATGACTTTGTTATAAACATGATTTGATAATTCTATGCTAAAATAGCATATAATAGTTAAAATAGGGCCCTTAGGCTTGAGAAGCGGCTGTGCACTGCTCTTCATCGGAGATGGAAAACTAATAGAAGACACTTCTGATCAGGCACAAATCTCACCATTATGTGACTTATTGTCTACACAAATGTAACCTGGTAGCTGATGTCATGATTCAGGGAGGTTTTTTTAAGAAATTTCAAATAAGTTATTTGCTAATTATTATCTATTTACCAGCAGAAATGGAAATAAAGCATATCAATTAACTTTGTATTCTTTTCTTGGAAATGTATTCAATAAATTACCAGCTATTGGGAAATAGTGGAATATAATTATTAAATAATGTTTATAATAAAGCAATTTTCGATACATTTTGAAGTAAATATTGGGGTAATTTGGCAGTAACTCCAAAGAAATTCAAATAGTTCAATTGCTAATTATCACCTAATTTACAGACCTGTAAAATGAATTGTTACCTGTATCTCTTATGTTAAATGTTCTGTGTGGTGCCCTAGTGCGAGGGATCATGTGTCAAACAAACAATAAACAGATTGCTATGAGGGTTATACTGTACACTGAGTAACAGACTTAGCAAGTAAAATAATAACATTGAATCCAAACTGACAAGATATTCTACATTCTACAAACTCTTACTGTATTTTCCTTGTGTACTAAATTAACTTGTAGGCATATTACTGTCAAAACAGCCCATATTTACATTTTTAGAAAACCTCTTTGCAGGCATTGCAGACCTTTTCATGCTTAAGAAAGTTAGCCGCAATGCCTGGTGGCTATTGGTTACTGTAAGCAACTAATGTTGGCTACTTTGCAACAACTTGTTTCTTATCGTATCATATTTATATTAAGCGATACATTTCGAGGTAAATATTGGGGTAATTTGGCAGTGATTCCAAAGTAATTTCAAATAGGTTACTTGCTAATTATCACCTAATTTACAGACCTATAAAATGTAAAATTTCTTATGTAAATTGTTCTTACTGTACACTGAATAACATACTTAGCAAGTAAAATAATGACATTGAATCCAACCTAATCTCAAAACATGACATCAACATTGACAAGATATTACAGTTAACTTATACTGTACTGTATTTTCCCTGTGTACTAAATTAACTAGTAGGCATATTACTGTCAAAAAGGCTCACTGCCATAAGAACCTGAGCCCATATTTACATTTTTAGACCACCTCTTTGCAGGAATTGCAGACCCTTTCATGCTTAGGAAAGTTAGCCACAATGCCTATGGCCAGGGAATGTAAAATGTTCTGTGTGGATCATGTGAAAACCAAACAATAAACAGATTGCTATGAGGGTTATACTGTACATTTGCAAGTAGAATAATGACATTTAATCCAAACTGACAAGATATTACAGTTAACTTGTGTTCTACAAACTCTAACTGTATTTTAAAATTAACTAGTAGGCATATTACTGTCAAAGCAGCCCATATTTACATTTTTAGACCACCTCTTTGCAGGCATTGCAGACCTTTTCATGCCTAATGTTGTCTACTTTGCAACAACTTCTTATCTTATCTTATTAATATAAAGCTGAATGACTCCTGCTCATATAAGATGAAGCTTAGTAACCTTTGCTCTGTTGGTGCTACCAGTTTGTCAGTTGATATTGAATCCAACCTAATCTCAAATAAATGAAAGACATTGACAAGATATTACAGTTATGTTCTACAAACTCTTACTGTATTTTCCTTGTGTACTAAATTAACTAGTAGGCATATTACTGTCAAAACAGCCCATATTTACATTTTTAGACCACCTCTTTGCAGGCATTGCAGACCTTTTCATGCTTAGGAAAGTTAGCCTGTAAGCAACTTCTTATCTTATATTATTAATATAAAGCTGAATGACTCCTGCTCATATAAGATGAAGCTTAGTAACCTTTGCTCTGTGGTCTCTAGTTAACCACACACACACACAGAGCAATGCATCCTGGGAGACACGGCAGAGTAGTTAACTTAGCTAGCTTCCTAAGCTAACACTGTGTTTTACTTTAATAACACTAACTGTAGCTAAGTGCTGACACTCAGATAACAACTACTCACTCACAACAAGCCAACATACCAAAAGACACCACTTGTTATTCTAAATTAAGCCTCAACTTACATAGTCACCCAGTGCGTCTGAGTTAGCTTGTTGCTAACGGTGACTTTCCCTGCTATGATGCTAGTTAGCATATAGCTAGTGGAGGAGCTAGCTATGCTAAGCTAACAGCTAACAGCTACAAACAGTCAGTCAGCTGTGTTTGAGTTACTTTACCTCAGCTTTCGCCAAGGCTTTATGTCCTGATGACGGCGCAGAAAAAGGAGTTATTATCATCAGTCTTCACTCATCTGATTTTCGCTTTCGTCCTGATGTCAACAAACAGACTCCTCCTCCTCCTACTTCTTCTTCTCCTCCTCCTCCTCCTTTTTTCCCATCTCTTTCCTCCTGGTTCCTAAAGGGTAACCCACAATTTGGGAAACTCTCGCGAGATTAAGGTGATGGTTAGGCGTTGAGCTCTAATAGTTAAGGTTATTCATTTATAGATAATAGTTAAATTTCGGCATTAACCTAAATAATTAATAATAATAATCAAACCTTGAATATTTAAGGTTAGGGTACCTCGTCGGGCAGAAAGTCTCGCGAGAGTTTGTGCAAGTTTTCGCAATTCACGGGGTACCTTCTAGACACGACAATTCCGGTCCTCCTCCTGTTTCTTATTCTTGTTCTTCTTCTTCTTCTGCTTTCCAGCAGTCTAGATGCTTTGAGGCACATTGCTGCCACTAGTAGGTTGAGAATGATTAGGCTATTTGTTACTGTAAGCAACTAATTCTGGCTACTTTGCAACAACACATACCATATATATATATTTTTTTTGTCAGATCATGTACAGAGCTGTTAGTCTGCACTATATTCAGTTTTAACAGTTTTCTTCTTCATCTTGTATTTTTATATCTGGTATATTTCTTTGCACTACTAACTTTTTTTACTGCCTTTTTACTAACATGTTTTTGCACTATGGAACTGTGATGCTGGAAAGTTGAATTTCCCTCGGGATTAATAAAGTTACTATCTATCTATCTATCTATCTATCTATCTATCTATTTAATTTATTTTTAATTATTATTTATTGATTTCTGTCGGGTTGTAATAAGAATTTCAGCAAATAACAAAAGTGTATTTGAACAGCACCAACCATTTAAAGGTCCCATATTGTAAAAAGTGAGTTTTTCATGTCTTTTATATTATGAAGCAGGTGTAAGTGATATATAAATACTGTTAAACTACTAAAACGCTCAATATACAGAGAAATACACACAGCCCGTATTCAGAAACTGTGCATTTGAAACAAGTCATTAGGATTTCTGTCCATTTGTGATGTCACAAATCTATAATATTTAGACCATTTCACTATTTTAAACGTAAACATTCTAAATGTGTCCCAGTTTATTTCTTGTTGCAGTGTATATGAATGACATCAGCTGACAGGAAGTAAACATGGACCCAAGCTGTTTCCTAGCAACGTTATTCTGTTGCCATTCCGTTGAAATGCGCTAAAAAGGAACGTTTCAGACAGAGCGTGAATACAGGTATATTCAGACAGACAATATGAGAAAAATAATCTGTTTTTGAACATTAAAGCATGTAAACATGTTCTAGTAGAAACACAAAATACAAGCATGAACCTGAAAATGAGCACGATATGTCCCCTTTAAGTACATTTTTGCTGATAATACTTCTGTACTTTTACTTAGTAGGATTTTGAATATAGGACTTGTATTTTTAGTTGTATTGATACTTTTACTTGAGTAAAGGATCTGAGTACTTCTTCCACCACTGCAGGATACTGGGATGAAGGATGATAACTGAGGCAGGTCCTGCAATATTACCTGATCTTGTGGCCCTATTTCAGGCCATGTCAATAGGGGCCCCAACAGCAACAGTCCCATGGGACCCCCTTAAATCCAGCCATGTCACTGTATACACAGGAACAAATGCAAAAAAATAGTTTCATTGAAGCAAACCTTTTGTTTATTTATTTATCTAGTTAGTTAGCTATGACCTTTAGACAAAGACAGACTTATTTTTAGTGGCTTTGGTAGGGAGACAGACATTGAAACAACTATTGTGCAGGTCATACATGGTACTAGACCTCTCACTTACTGCACTGCAATAAGAGAAACCATCAGACAGTCATATCATACATAGGGTATGTGTATTCATCACTATGTGTTTTTAGCCAGCATGGCATTGCAGTGGCACTGCAGCTGTCGAGGGGGGAAAGTGAGTGACTAACACTTGGCTCAGTGCGAAATATCTCAACAACTACTGTCCGGTGTTCATTGGAATTTGATTTCAATATTCATGGTCCCCAAGGGATCAGCCTTTTTGGTAACCTCCTGGCCTTTCATCAAGCGCCGCCATCATGCTGAAATTTCCACTTATACACAAATCGCACAAGCCTAGAAGATCTTAAGTACAACTTAATTAAGATCAATCAATTAACTATTCACAGCCTTATCATACATCCAGGTAGTAACTCACTCATATCCCTTCCTTTGTCTTTTCTTCATACATTGATCATACAAGCTGTATTACTTACTTGCATAATCTACTCAAAGCCTTTCTGCCCTCTAGTGGTTGTCAGAAGGGATGTCACTTTCTACAGACAACACACTTATTAGGCAGAATCCATTGAATCCACCCAACCACACCAAACAGAAGCCTAATGCTGCCCAGCGGTGTAACGCTAGTAACTATTTGGTTTCAAAAACTTTTGACATTTGGAGATTTTTGCAAGAATTGCATTGTGCAGCACTTCTATTCTGGAAACTGTTCAGAAACTCCCGTATTGTAAATCTAGCTAGGAGAGCCCTCCATCCTCTGAATGCTCTAGGTCTCTAGTTTGTGGCTGTAAAGTTTCATGAGGCTGTGATTATCCTAGAGGTCACCACAGGTTATTTTAGAAAGAAATGGAATTATATCTGTCAACAATTTCTTCCTCACGAAACAAATAAGCAATGAAAACAATGAATGTATGCAATATCTTTAAAGTTTTTAAGTGGAATTATTGTCATACTCTCACATGGTCTTTTTTTAAATTATTTTATTTTATGTTGGTTTTGTTTCATTTCTTTTGTCCTCTTGTGTTTGGCATAGCCATTTGTTTATGTTTTCGCTATGCTTCTTTTGTATGTAAATTATTTAAATGTTTTCTGCTGTTACTATGTATACTGTCATTTTGAAATAAAAAAAACCAAAACATTTTCATTCACATATCTTGAGGTCAGAGGTCAAGGGACCCCTTTGTGTCTATGTCAGTTTTTCCCTCACTAATATTTAGCCTAAAAATGGGATAGAAAATAGTCCTATTTTTTTTTTTTTTACTTAGTTTTTATTGTAGTTTCAGCAACTTATACAATCATCATCACATTCTTTACCACTGTATTTTCATTTTACAGCTGTCTCTTTGCTTTTACACAAAATTTCACAACTTAAAACAAGGGGGGAGAGAGAAAACACAAAAAAAACAAAAAAAAACAAGACTTCATCTTAAACTGTAATTTCAATTGAATTCAGAGAAAAAGGGAGGACACATACTTAAACAATCCAAAGAATTAAAAAATAGTCCTTTTTTATATCAAATGTCTTTATTGTTCCATATGAAATACCTATGGTGTGAAAATGTTATGTTTGTAATTCTAATAACCAGTGCTTGCTTATGAAAATTCTCTAACTTAATTGGGATTTGAATCAACAGAGAAGTCACAGGTGTGTCAGTGTGTCTCCAACCAGCTGCTGTGTGTCTCTGCATGGTCTGCTCTGTGTTGTTGTGAAGCCGGAAGTGAGAGGTGGACTTCCCTCTCTGGACATAATTCACTCCGTTGTGGACTCAGTTAAAGGAAAACACCGACATCATCATGTCTACTGCTTACAAGAACAGGTGGGACACATCTAAAGCTTTTTGTTTTGCATTGAATGCAACACACAGACTGTCAAATATCCTTGTTGTGTAGCAGCTGCATGTAGCACCCTAATGGCTATTAATATCAGTCTTAAGCTAGCAGCTAACAGCAGCTAACTGTGAGCTAACATGAGCTTTAAGGTTAGAAAACATTACATGACTTCACTGTTATTGTGCATTAAGATGCCTTTGTTGTGCTTTACAAGTTAATTAGATAATACAGCAACTTCATCGTGCTATGTAGCTATGCTAGTTAGCTGCTAGCACATCAGCTGACTTCCTTCAAGCTTCAACTGGCTAACAGTTAGCATCTAGCTAAGCTAGCTGTTAGCCATCATGACATCAAAATTAAAAACACACATGAAATAATAAAACACATACAATATTCACATATACACAAAAAACATAAATAAAATAAAATTTAAATAAAGTTGTAAAAAAATGTTTTTAATTAAAAATAAATAAATAAATAATAAAGATTAAAAAAAAATAACAACACCAATCCAGCTAGATAACTATATGCCAGTTTCTACGTTAGCACATCAGCTGACTTCCTTCAACCTCAACTGGCTAACTGTTAGCATCTAGCTAAGCTAACAGTTAGCCATCCAGCTAAGCTAACTGTTAGCATCCATCTAAGCTAACTGTTAGCTATATGTGCTGACAGGGTGAAAACATATGTGACATATTTCCAGATAAACCAGATAAAGTAGCTATAATGACTTGTTCACACCATGTTTACTTTGAAAAACACCCTGGCCTCAGTTTAGAGACACTATAAAAGACATTACTTTTCATGTAATTATAATTTTTTTCTGCCATAATGTATTTTAACCCACATTGTCAGCTGTTGTATGTAATAACTTCTAACATTGGTCGATTGTATAATGTACTGCACGTCTCAAGGTATTTGTAAAGTGTTATTTTTTTCTTTAAATATACCATCACATGCCATCTTTCTACAAATCATAATAAACAGGTTTTAATTAATTTGTTCTGGCTGAAAATAAGGCAAAGATGGTTTAAGGCAAATTAAGTTTATTTAAATAAATTATATTATTATTAATTATTATTATAATATTATTAATAAATTATATAATAAATAAATGTATTATTATATATTATTTTTATTTATTTTTTAACTTTTTTATTTTATTCTATTCTTTTTATTATTATTATTATTCTTATTATTATTATTTATTTTCTTAATTTTATTTCAATTTTGAATGCTGAAGTTGTTTTCTGTAGTTTACTCGGTGTGTTTGTCTCTTAGCTCAACTACTTAAAAATTGGTTTATAAACTATTGTAATTACGAACTGTAAATTGCATGTATGAAAACAACCTAGAAAAAATGAAGTATAAAAAAAACAATAAAAAATTTATCCTTTCGTCTAATCCACGGCAAGAAAACAAATAAGCATATTAACCAAAATGTTTTTAAATTTAGGGAAACTAAATATTTCTGACTTTATACCAGAGAAAGCATCTTTTCGTGTAGACCGTGCATTAACAGTTATGACTTAACGTTATGTTCATAATAGTATAAGAGCTATTTTTTTGTAATTCATTGGTTCTAATCTTGTCTTGTTTCTTATTTCAGAATACAAGAATTCAAAGAAACCTTGAGTGAAGAAAACTTGAACTTGAAGACACTGAGGGAGCTGTGCTTCAATGGTCATTTTCACACCTTGATGTCTTTTTATGCTGATACAGATAACATTAGTGTAGATATTTTATTGTTCTGTCTTTGACCATCCTTTTCTTTATTCAACTCAGGAATCCCGTTTGAAGGAGGCATACGAGCGCAGTGCTGGAAAGTAAGTTGCTCTGCCTCTGTGTTGTTGTTTCAGTAAACTTTTGAGCATGACACATTGGACCTCATTCAAGAACATTTTTGTATTCTTATCCTAAACCTCTGGTGCTTTTTCCTTGACTTTTAACCATAAAACATACCGGTAATTCAAAATGAAGAGAAGATGATTATGGAAAATGTTGGGAATAGCTATAATTTGTACTTTACTCCACAACAAATGTCTCAAATTATAGACGCTAGTCATGAGATCTGGGTTATAAATAAGTTGTGACTTGTCAAGGTTTCCATAAGACTGAAGTGGGACAGATAATGTAACTATATGGACTGGCAAAATGTTCTGATCTGCGAACATGTCTCATGTGATGTCATGTTTTACTCTCTTTTCAGATCCTTCTCAATTATCTACCTCTCGATCAGACATTATGGGAGTCTTTCCTAAAAAAACAGAGGTAAGGAGAATATGTTAAAACTTCATCAAAGAGCATGTCGATTTTATTTGGAGATTCCTTTTTTTTATGTCACTAGGCAACCACAATTTCAGCTGCTAGCATAGCTCATGAGATGACATTAGCTAATGTCGTTAGCTGACTAGCACCCATTTCAGCTGTGACTCACCAGGTGGATGCTGTTTATTATGGTGGTCTCTCATGGTGAAGCTAGCTGGGTTTTCACCACAGTTTTTTCAGATTTTGCAGTAAAGAAAACACAATGACAGGACAATTTAGTATATTATATTATTATTTAATTATTTTTTTCAATGTAATTTTTTTGTCCAGTCTATAAAATATCAGAAAATTGTGGAAAAACGGCCGTTACAATGTCCTCGAAGCCCCAGATGACATCTTCATGTGTCAACAACCCAAATCCCAAAATATTCTATTTAAAATAATATAAATTCTCACATTTTTGAAGCTGAAAACTGAATGTTTTTGCTTGATAACTAAAGGTTACTCAATTAAAATATTTGGTGATTCATTTTCTGTCAACTGAATAATCAACTAGTTGTCTCAGCACTTCTGCTAATGGGTGTTTTTTTAATCCAGTATAAGCCTGGACATGAACAAAAAGCTCTCAAGGTGTATTTTAAGTTTTCACCACTTTCTTCTATTTTGTCCCACGTGTCTCTGTTAGGGAGGTGTACACCCAGTTCCTAAAAGAAATGATCATCCAGCCTGGTATTGCCAAAGCCAACTTGGGCCTTTCCAGAGAAGATGTGACTATGGAGGACCATGTGAGTCTAGTCTCCCTTGTTTTGGTGTTCTTTTTTTTCACAGCAGTGTTTAACTGAAATGAGGCCTTATTCAATGAAGCTATTCAATGAATATGCAGGGGTAGCCTATGCTTATTAGAAAGCTTTACGCTTGGGCCAGACTGCCCGAATGAGCAGTGTGTGAAACGGCTGTCTCGCTGAAATGCTGCGTGTCCCCCGTGTGTTTTACCCACACCGACTGCTGCTGCTGCTGCTGCTGCTGCTGCTGCTGCTGCTGTTGTTGTTATCTACCCATGTCCACTAGGGACTGTACATGCCCCATGTACATATGTTTATGTGTGTGTTTTATTTGATTTTTTTCAGCCTCTAAATCCGAACCCAGATAGCAGGTGGAATAACTACTTCAAAGATAATGAGATTTTACTACAAATTGACAAGGATGTAAGGTATGACTTTTGAAAAGCTATTTCTACATCTATTAGTTTGTTCTTGATAGTGTGTGAATGTGACAAAGACCAAAGCCTGTCACTGTGTGTACCATTGTGACACATCAGGTCAAGTGTGACAGGGGTGTTTGTTTGCATGTTTGCAGGCGGCTGTACCCAGACATGGCGTTCTTCCAGCGTCCAACAGAATACCCTTGCCAACTTATCTTGGACCCTCAGAATGATTATGAAACGCTGCGTCGACGAGTCGAACAAACCACACTGAAAGCACAAACAGTAAACCGCAACCGCAGTGGAGTCACCAATGTAAGTGACTAGTACTGTGACTGTAATAATGTATAAATCCCAGAATAGCCCATCAAATAAGGAATAATCCCACAACATTAGTCGTTATTCATATTCCCAAAAGATGGTATTTGGGACAGCCCTAATTGTAACTGAATCTTCCCTCCCAGGTCAGCTCTCCTGGAAAGTCGTTGAACCTGTATCCGTCTAACGAATATGAGGTGCTGCCCAATGGGAGTGAAGCGCACTGGGAGGTGGTGGAGCGGATCCTCTTCATCTATGCCAAACTCAACCCTGGGATTGCCTACGTACAGGGCATGAATGAGATTGTTGGGCCAATTTACTACACCTTTGCCACGGACCCCAACAGCGAATGGAAAGGTTGGTAACATTTAAATTTTAAAGTTGAGATTTTTTTTACACATAAAATACTGTATGAATATAAGCTCTCTGTGCTTCCCGTTCAGAGCACGCTGAAGCAGATACGTTCTTCTGTTTCACCAACCTGATGTCGGAGAATAGAGACAACTTCATCAAGAGCCTTGATGACTCTCAGTGCGGCATCACCTACAAGATGGAGAGTGTGTACTCCATGCTCAAAGACAAAGACCTGGAGCTCTATCTCAAGCTGGTATGGTTCTACTTCCTGCTCATACTTCCTTTTATTTTTATAGTTATTTTTAGTTATTTTTATAAAAAGGTCACTATATCCTGACAGTAGTGCATGAGACAGGTAATTGGTCAAAGTATTCCACCACAGGCTAGTTTCTCCAAAGCCTGAAAACAGAGCCATGAGGAGGTGCAGAAGATCTCTCAGAACACTTGAATTATAATATGCTGAAAGTTTATTATGGAATTTTTTGCCCAATGATGCCAAAAAATTGTTGCCTACTGAAGCGTTAAAGGATAGGTTCACGAGTCGGTCTTGAAACAACAATGATATGATATATCTCTTTTTTTCTGTCCACACAGGAAGAGCAAAACATCAAACCCCAGTATTTCACATTCCGCTGGCTGACCCTGTTGTTATCTCAGGAGTTCCTCCTGCCAGACGTCATCCGCATCTGGGACACCTTGTTTTCTGACCAGGACAGATTCCACTTCCTCATCCTGGTGTGCTGCGCCATGCTCATGTGAGCTTTTCAAATTACGCTCCCTGTACTGCTACAGCATTGATTGATTGATTTGACCTCTGACTCTTCATGTGAATCGTGGTTTCTGTTGCCTGTTCACAGACTCATCCGAGATAATTTACTGGCAGGAGACTTCACAGTGAATATGAGATTACTGCAGGTAAGGCTTTTTATAATACGCCGTGAAGTTTCATATTTAGACATATGATGTTTTTACCGCAACTGACTCACTACCAAGTGATATTATTACTTTTTTGTTATTTTAATTCTTCTTTCACTGATGTTCCTTTCAGGATTATCCCATCTCAGATGTCCACACCATCCTGACCAAGGCCAAAGATCTGCGGGATAACGCCTAACCTGTTCACTCTTTTTCCTCCTGCCTTTTCTGCTCAGACATGGTAGGTGAGAGTTTAAACATTACAAAACATTGTCGTGTCAAACATGTAGCGTGGGAGGACTTGATCAATGAAGAGCTCGGACAGATGTGTTGAGAAAACCCCAGCATACTGCTTCTGATGATCGGTCGGCGGGGACTGCCGTGGAACCTTTGAAACTATTCCTTTCTTAAGTGAGGAGGAGATGCCACTTGCTTCTTGACGCATTATGGGAAAAGGCTACCTTTAGTACGTGGTCGTCGTCCTCCTCTCACAGCCATCTCTCCCGTGGAGACTTGTCGTGCTCAGATAATGATGATTGCACAGGACACCTGAGGGAGAGGGAGCCGCATTAATCCGACACTACAGATCTTAGTTTGTCCTGAAAACGTACCAGAAATGTTTAACAACAGAGCCAAGAATTCTCCCTGCGACCACTTATGAAGTCAGAATAAGCAAATGTTTCATTGGGTTGAGCAATAGTGCATGTTTGTTCTTTAAGGGTTTTTTTATTTTTAGAAGTTGAATGTTTTTAATGTAAGAAACATGTTTGCCTTATCTGTTTTAATCATGTGAAACAGGAGACAGTATTTCTGGGTACATTCTCTGTCTGGATAAATCTGAAGTAATGGGCCTATTGAATATGTCAATAGTAATCTTCTGAAAATAATTATTTCTTGAGCATTATGTCTCAACACAATGCCTTTTGTCCCATTGGAAATGTAATATCATGGATTTCCTTGTAAAATCATATTACTTTGAAAGAACCATGAGAGGAAATTGTGGCGCTTTTCACACTGAACATTATTTGCTCGATAGTAGCTTCATTACAATATTTTATACCGTGGCTACGGTGAATCATTCGTTGTGATTGACCATTGACCAGGGTCTGAAATTAGCACCCGCCAAATGCCGGTAAATTGTTGGCAGTGGCGGGTAAAATCGTCAGGCCATCCGCCACTTTGGCAGAAAGGGAAAACACTAGAGATGGGAATAGAGAACCGGTTCCCGTTAAGAACGGATTCTTAGTTGTCTGATTCCTCGGCATCTCATGTCTCCGTGACTATCGATTCTCTGTATGCTTTCTGACAGTTAAGCACGCACAATAACGCATACAATGTAATTTATCATGTATATAATGATTTTTTTGTGTAAAATATATCGAACATTGAATGACAACAGATTTAAAATGTTATTCCTTTATTTAGTGCAGAGATTTCAAAAGTGGCAGATACAATTTCTGAGTGGCAAACAAAAAAAAAACAACTTACCTGCTACAGTGGCAGGAAGATATCCTCTAGTGATTCTTCACTTATTGGAGAAGGAAAGTAACATTTATTTTGTGGCTAACAAAGATGTTACCACCACAAAATTCAATTTAATCGAAGGTGTCGAGCCTCTTAATTGATTTGATAGCTAGTGTGAAACTTTTTACTCTATCCCTTTTTATCTGGTAGCTTCTGTAGCCAAAGCTTAACAGTGGAGTGACAGCAAGCTGAACAACATTGCAATTGCTCTAAACTACCGCCGTTTTTAAGGAAATAAAAGCCTTGTTAAGTTAATAGCTAAGCTCCTCCAGGGTTAATGGTGCAGGTTAACTTTTGGTTCAGTCTGATAATGTTCAGTGTGAACACTTGATTCCCATCTCTTTTAGGTTTTGTGTTGTGTACATACTACATGATCATATGGACAGATCATGGCTTGACTATAATTTGAATGTAAATGTGTATCTGCAAATCTAAAATCTGCCTCTGCGGTAATATCCAGCCACAAGCTTGTGACATGGTAATAAGGTTAATTTGTGGGGAAACAGATGAAAACTGTTTAAAAGCTCAAAATATGTTGATGATACTTTGGCTTATTGAATCACATCATGCACACTCATATGAAGGCACTCTCTGTGGATCGGTGATGAAATGCTTTCCCACGTTAATATGAATATGAATATGAATATGAATGGATGAAACAAATTCTTGCTGAAGAGGTCAGTGTCATCTTGTACAAAGTGCAGGATTTTCAAATATGAGCCTTCGTATACACGCTCCAAATGGTAACAAGACACCTTTTCCAGGGCAGCGGAAGTATTTCTGTCATTTTAATTCATCTTTTTATTGGCACTCCTTAGAAATTGAATGGAGCATTAAAAACTGTCTGCAACTGAAGATGGAATCGAATCTTACTTGACCTATCTAATCAAAACACACTATTGTAATGTACTCTTTAATACTGTGTGTGGGTTGTGTGTGTGAGTGTGTATGTGTGTGTGTGTGTGTAAGGAAGCTCTGTTAACTTTTAACAAACAGTATGGAGCAATACAGTGCTTCTAAAATGTGTTAATAAGCTGCTCAAAGGACACATTTATATGTGTCAGAAGTGCTCTTCCATAATAACTGAAAAGGATATTCTTCTAAGTTGTGTCAAGCTTATTTTTGGAGATCCACTGTGGCTCCAGCGGCCTGTGCTACGAAGCGAGTTCAACATACCCGGGGTATCTTCTCGTTATCAGGGTTTCTCAATCTGCATCCCCAACTCCGGCGGTGTGAAACAGACTTGGGAGCGAGTAAAAATATAAATATACAAACATAATTCAAAGCGATAAGCACCGACAACATACAGCCAGCTGTCCTTCCTGCATTTGCCAGTTTAAACTGTGTTGCTTTTAGCCTGGATTTTGACTTAAACCTCTTCGTGTTAGTACAATATTATCATACGATCTGTGCACCAAGCTCTGATCTTTTGCTTTTATACGTCTCTTATCTGAAACATAACCTGCTCTGGAGCAGGTTAGGTGTTCAGCATAAGTTGCCATGGCGATCTACCCCGGTAAGAAATGAACCACCGTCGTAGGACCAAAAGAATCCTGATAAATCTATACCTCTGTTAAAAAAATATTACTTCTTGAATGATCCCTTTTAAACCACCGTGAGACAGACATGTCGTCGGAAAGAGAGGAGGGCAGATTCAAATACGATTATTAATAATAGGCGGCTAAAACCTCATACCACCACAAATAAGACCTGCTCCATGCACCGTTTCCTCTGACTTGACATCGCCGAAGGAAAAATGGTGCCTTCAAATGTGGTCGTGTTTACCGTGTCTATGAGAAGAGTCCATATGAACGCCCCTCCCCTCTTCTGGTACTCACGACCTCGTAAGTGGAAAGTTTCAGAAAGCTCTGAGTTCACGACTTGTGACGTGTTTGTTGACGTTGTTGGAATGGCGGAGGCCATGGAAGTTAATTTTTCGGTACAAATGTTGTTTTTCTTTGTAATTTTATAATATGTCTGAAGAAAATGTTGATATTCCCAACTGCCTCATCTTTTTCCTCCGTCATTATGCCTTTGCATTTACTGCGTTATTTTACCCGCTTGCTAGCTTGCTAAGTTGTTAGCCTCTGTGGCTTCTAAACGCCGACAGTAACGTTAACATTGCCGTTGCTTAGCAGCAGTGTTCTCACGACTTAACCACTTGAACACCAAGCATATCGGGTACACGACTTCCCATGTTGTAAACACGAGCTCACGAGTCTCATTTGAAGGCACCAAAAAGAATCAGTCCTAAACCTCGACCTTATCAAGTGAACTTTAGCTGGATATCTACCGGTATATCCGACCACTTAGAAATGTCCAGAATAGTGTGTTCAGTTTGAAAGAGCAGGAAAGAGCAAACATCCTAAGACCAAAATAAAAAGACATTTTGCATTTGAAAGTATTTTTTATCACGTGTAAAAATGTTGGGTGAATATTTTTTTTGAGGGAATGTTACTAATCGAAGGCATCCACATGTTCCTCTTTTTAATGTGTATTTATTTCTATCCTGATGGCTTTGTGTGTGTGTGTGTGTGTGTGTGTGCGCGTGTGCGTACGTGTGTCAGGGGAGTGATGTTCACTATACTCTTTGTCTTATGTCAGTTATTTGCATGGTTCCAATTTTGTAAGCACATTTTTGTAATGTCTCCAGTGTTAAAGACTTGTATATATATATGTTTTTACATGTTTGCAGACGTGCATTAAAATGAATGATGGTATAAATGAAATATCTTTCTTTGTTATGTGGTGTAATTAAAACCAATTGTTACTGACCAGCAACAACCTGAGAGGAACTCCTCCTGTCTCAGTGGTTTGAATTCATATTTGTAAAAAATGCCTCATGAAATCTACTGTTCCAGGATAGTCTGAATTAAATCATGTATAAATGTATCTAAAGGGATTCTCGTGCATGTTTCTAATCTTTTTTATGACCTTGGATGTCTTATTCTTGGAACTTTTCACAGCAAACATTAATGACAACTAATGACAAATCAATCACAAATCAAATCCTGTTTATTTGTCACATAGGCTGCACAATATGCACCGTACAAAGTTAATGAAATGCTTTGTATGGAGGATGAAACCTGAAAAAAGTAAATACATAGATAAATAAAAGTGTAGATAAATAAATAAATAAATAGGGGAATTAATACAAAGGTAAATAAATAAAGAAGCAAATTAAATAGAAATACAAATCCATGTCACATTTAATCAATTAATGAATGGCTACATATATTTTTTTCTACATTTATTGACATTTATTTTATTGAGTCAGTTATTTATTTATTTTTGATATTTTTTATTTATTTTTGTGAAATAGAATATTTTACAAAAATAAACATGCATAGCAGCTGGGTGTATTTTTCTCTTTGTCAAAAAGAGAAAGAGGAGAACAGTTAAATTCAAGCAATACGTTTATAAAAGTGCTAACATGATACAATAATGGGAACTAAAATGCTCTTGACTATCCATAAAGAAAAACATAAAGCAGCGTTGTGTGCATTTTCTATGAATTGAGAAAATAATACACTCATGGATGAGGGACAAAATCATGGATAGAATATCTTAAGTAAGCCTACTTTATATAAGTAAGTTGTTCCAAAGTTCAAGTTCAACTTTTATCTCCCTCTGGACACTCAACAGTCAGTACATCTATCCCGTCTAGTGTAGAAGTGAGCTCAGACTGGCAGTGAGTGGTAATTGGAGAAGAAAGAGTTCTGTTTAAACCCATTTGACTTCAGAGCGGTAAGTACTGCATCATATACTTCTATCATAATGCTCTAAACCCTTATACAATGCATTTTAATTACTTAATTAATGTTTATCTCTGATTTATGACAAGAACAACTTGACACAGTGCTGAGCAGCTTCTCCAATTAATCATCAGGTTCCCAGCTTTCAGATGATGTACACTACTTCTATGTGACATCTACTGTTGACCTGCTATCTCCCCCTAAAGACCCCCGTACCCCCCTAAAAAAGACAAAAACAGGTCTATTGTGGGTCTCAGGGTTAACAGATATAATAATATTATATCACATATTCCTATTATCTAATGTGATGTGATCCAGTCCGTGTTTTTCGTCCCCCTGTATCAGCTGAGCTGGTGTCGTCTGACCCTTCCCTCCTTCCATAGGCTTTGCACATAAACAGGAAGTCTGTCTGTGTGGCAGCCAGCCTGCAGCCTGCAGCCTGCAGCGCTGTGAATACATCAATTCAAATTACGACCAGCGAAGTTTAAAACAATATGAAGACAATCTGAGCCAAGAAAGAAGAACTTCTCTTTGTTGTGAGAAGTTTGAGCCCATAAATCACCACAGCTCCGTGAGGTAAACAGGCTCTGCAAAAAGTATTAACCCACACTTACTGCAAGATCCAGGTATGAACCGAGACAGGTATATATAATATAGAATAATAATACATGATTTCACCGTGCATTCACAGTAAATCAATGCAATATGTGCAATATATATAAAAAAATGCCTTTGCAATATTTTTTATAGTATGCAACCTCTACTGCTCCCATATATATATATGGTAACTCTATATATTACATAATAATAATACATTATTTCACCATGCATTCACAGTAAATCAATGCAATATATGCAATATATTAAAAAAAATGCCTGTGCAATATTTGTATAGTATGCAACCTCTACTGCTCCCATATAT